>PVHY01000237.1:0-87570 GCA_004024945.1 Uropsilus gracilis
GAATAATTATTCCTTTTTTCTTAATTTTTTCTTGACTGCTAATTTCTGTTATCACTGAATATCCTTCTGCATCATTTTCAGATAGTCCTTTATCATACATTATTTCATTTCACAGGTCGAATGAGGCAGTTGGTTGAGATATAATTTACATAACCACATTATTTATTAATAGCAACACAGGACCTCAGTTCTTTCGAACTTGCTTGAGTTAAAACAAAACAGAGCTACTTATCTGAAATTTATGGCACAAAGTACAATTTCTAAAAAGCACTGACTGGTTTTACTAGGTGGAGTTGGACTAGAAAGCTAAGCATGTAATGTTGAGCATCAGACTCCTCTGCTTTGAGAGAATTACACTTTAGGAAGCACACACTTCCTGTCATAAGTTTTCCCTGGCATTCTGCCACCACAGGAGTCTGACTAGCATGCAGTCATGACTGAAATTGGGTCAATGATTCTTCCCAATTCTGAGGTAAGGATTATAACCTTTAGCTTAGTGGTTACCAGTAATAAAGATGCTGTAGTTATTTCCATCTGTCTCCTCCTAGTTTATCTATTCACTGGTTCAGAATTTGGGAGAAGGAAACCATGAATCTTATTTCTTGAGGTTTTAATTTATCAATATTTTTGAAGCAACCCCAAAACACACACACAGAGTATGTGTGCTGCTTAGATTTTTTTTTTCTGCTGTTTTTGACAGATTTGAGACAGTGTTCTTGGGACAGGTGTTAGGGATATTAAAAAAAAGATGATTCTTTAGAATATTGTTGATAAAAGATTTTAAAATTTTTTGACCCACATAATATGGTATAGTATAGTTGATATTTGTGGTTATGATGCCACTTCAATGACATCAACTGGGATAAAGGCCAGTTGTTAGCTACATTAGAAGTATCATCAGGGAGAAAAAAATATCTGATCAGCAAAACCTAGGAGGTGATAAATGACAATGTCTTGGGTCAAGATCACAACAATACATGCAATCTTTTGACTAAATATTTTCTGTGGAGTCCTGGTCTATAGAAAATAAACTAAAATAGCATGTTCAGGGATTCACATGATGTAGTCATTGGGCGATAAAGATTTACAACAATGGATAGACAAGAGGTGTTTGTTTAGTATAATTAGTACCAGTTTTTTTTTTTCCTGTCTCTTAAACTGAGGAAAAAATTCTTTTTTTCATTTTTATTCTTAATTACTACTTTGTTTATTTTCTTTCATCTTTGTTTTATTTTTTGGATAGCATTTGATTTATTTCCCCTGAAGGAAGCAATTATTTGTCCATTATCAATTTTATCATTCCTGTCTCATTTCAAATCTGCCATCTCAAAAAAAGTGACACTATTACTAATCCCAAATTCACTGTACTTTGGATCACACTAGTATTGAACAAAGCAGAACTTCTTAGCTGTTCAGTTTAATTTTTGCTAGTTATGTCATTACTTATATGATAATGTATTATGGTTTATGATACAATAATTATTGACTTGCAGTGATACTTTTAAAAGTTTTTCTGTACTTCCTGGGTGAAATTCATAAATGCAAGATTTGCCTGGACTATGAAAGAAAATGTGAAACATAATTTGTTTTTGGCAGTATTATGTTAACCATTCAGAAAAAAATTAGTACAAACAAAACAAAAATGTTGAGCCATTAACATTTAAATTTTTCAGACCATAGCCTTGCATTTTAAAATGTGATTTTTCTTATAATGACCACACTCCTGCTTCTACACAGAACTCACATTGCTTCAAAGAATTCCCTTCCTCATATAGCATTTAAGTCCCACATTATGGAGCTCGAAATCTTCACAAGATTCAGAATCAAGTGAGGTGTCATTAGATTTCTTGTTTTAAAGAGCAAAATATTTAAGTGACTCAAGAAGTGATAGTCACTTAGCTGCATAAACCAACAAGAAGTATATATTTGTTGAAAATTTTCCTCCTATATTGTGTTTTTCATTATATATATATATATATATATATATATATATATATATATTTATGTCCATGTTTAAATTTCATGTAAGTTTACATGAATTCAATCATACTACATATTCTGACAGAATTTAATTGCAGACTGACTGTTAAGGGTTTGAGATTAAAGTCAAGAAGATGTAGTTGCTGATATTCAAAAACAGTATTGTGTATAATGCTTTTCCCATGTAGTGATTTGTGTGTGAATACACACAGGGATATATAATATATGCATATTGGTATATACATATATATGATGTACATAGAAGATATATCACACACATGAGTACATAGCAGATATACCACACATATACATTCACACAAACACACATGTGTAATGATGATGTCCATCCCTGTAAATGCAGTGACAGAGACTCAATAAGAGAGCAAAATCAAGATGTTTAAATGCAATTTTCACTTGCTACAGTATTCTAATTAGGTCTTTTAAATTTTTAAAGTTTTAGTGACATCACCATATTTCTTTAGAAATATAAATAATTATTTCTCCTAAAAACAATTAGAATGCTATCCTGAAGCCAAAATCTGAATCCTCAGTTTGTTATATTGAACACATGTGAGGTTATAATACTCCAAAATAGGAGAAATGATTCCCTGGCAAAATAGACAGAGATAGAGCATGGTGTATTATAGCAACTATGCATTATCTAAAGCACTTTGTATTTTCTCACATGTAGAATAAGAAGAACTCCAGTAGGAACAAAACTGAGATAGCCATTTAGCATTGCACAGGGAGTGCTATATAGGGCTCTCCAGTCTTGCACAGTCTTGCAGGGTACCCTTCTTTCATTTGCCTGAATTGGGAGTTTCCTTAGTCTTTTAGTCTGTAATCCATCAAGGTAATATAATCTTGTTTCAGAATATCTTTAGGGTATGAATTTATAATTATCTTGAAAATAGAAACTTTAGATAGGCACTGAAACAATGCCAGCATGCAGCATTCACTGATTAGCTTCATTAGAGAACAGTTGATATATGACAGAATGGAGAATACAGAGGATAGATGAGCTGATGATATGCCATAAAAAATGTGGGTACAATCACTTTTTTAAGCATAATTCATATTAGGTATATGCAAAAAAAGAAAGCTTGCTTGTGTAAAAAAATCTCAATTTGATATGCCAACTCTCATATTCAAAATGTTCTGCAAAAATCTTAATACCAAAATGTAATTTTAAAATATATTACTATTTTAACATATTTTCTCTTGCTGTTGTCATTCATTGGTCTCTTAAATAGTATGTGCATATTTATTTTCTCACTCAATAATTATTTTGAATAAGTAACATGATATTCAATGTCTTTACTTCATAAAGATAATGAGCAAAAGTAAAATGCAAGTGACAACAGCTGATACAATGGCGAATCATCCAAATGCTTCATTTCCTTGACTTAAACCTGCTGCTGCTATAGAAGCAACTATTAATCTGACAGATGGTGCCAAGACCCATTGTTTCTTTGAGTCTCTCTGTCTGTCACCTTTTGCTTCCACCTTCCTTTTTTCATCTCCCCATTTATAATAAAATCATGTGCTTGGAAGTGTTCATTTAATTGAGCATCATGTTAATAACATCAAAGCTCATCACAGTGGATATTTTATTGTCTTGTAAATAGAAAAATAGATCTGGGATTTGAACAGTAACTTCATCTTTTGTCACAATACGCAATGAATTATCTTTTTTCACCAGTAACTGTGTTCTGCATCCATTACAATAATTCAGAATGAATATATATTTGCTTTTCCTTCATGACTAAACTTTAATTCTCAGTAGGACCTTAATTAATGGAAATGTAAAGTAAGTGCTTTCAACCCAATAAGAAATAAAATTCTTATCTTATCAGAAAAGTATTCTTTTGCAATAGTGATTGTTCCTTTGTAGTAGTAGTAGTAGTAGTAGTAGTAGTAGTAGTAGTAGTAGTAGTAGTAGTAGTAGTAGTAGTGATAGTAATATTTAGTGACAACAACAAAACCAAAATGCATTTAAAACCTGTACACATTGGCTCAAGTGAACTAATGAGCTTCATTGATATTTTATTCCTTTCTCTTATGTCTTCAGGCTAGGAAAAGGTTATAAAAATATTTATCTCTCTTAACATAAGAAAGTTGTCAGAAGTTATTTTGTTTTATTTTTTTTTAGTCTAAGGTCCTTTCATCAATGCAAAAGGCATTTCCCTAAAACAATGCCAAATTATTATTTGTAAGTTTGGGGGATCATATATCCAAATTAGGCCTCAGGGTCTATAATGAAATGTTACTAGTTCCTTCTGGAGACTCGGAGAGAATTCATTTTCTTCATTTCTAGTGTATTGTGTCAGTTTGCTATTCTTTGATTCATGGCTACCTCCTATCTTCAGAACTATCAATGATTGGTTAAGTTTTTCTCTCGTTGCATCCCTTGTCAAACATACTTTCTGATTGCCTCATCCACATTTTTAAAACTCTTGTGGTTACTAAACCACCCCCAGATAATCTCACATAATCTCCATTTCAAGGTCAGTTGATAATCAATTCTATCTGTAATCTCAAATTTATGTTACAACTAATTTGTTTGTTATAAACAGATTTATAAGTTCTGAGAATTAGGACATTATATTCTTTGGGAAATATTATCTGTTTACCACTACCAACAAGGGAAGAAAATTTTTATTTACATACCTATGCATGCATACACAGACATGCATATTATGCACACATATACAGACAGAGTATTAACAGGTCAAAATAAGTGCCTGAGTCAGAACTAACAAACTCGTTTACATAATCAAATCTTACAACTTTAAATTTCTTTATGCCTTCTCTACACTCAGATAGTCAATACTGTGTGTGAGTTGACAAGACAGATGTTACTGATGAGGAATCATTCCTAAATTGTTCAATATTTAGTGAATAGCCTTGAGTACGTTTACTATTATTAAATTGTGTCTCTCCAATTCTTTTTGTTTGTTTTAATTTAGGTAACTTTGGTTTACAACATTATATTTTATAGGTATAGGATCTAGTTCCTTCTAGTTTTCTTATTTGATTTTATTTTGTTTCTATATATATTATATATTAAAATAATCCAATATTAGCCTTTCTCTTTCTGACCAAATCTGCCTAACATAATTTCCTTTATTTCTATCATGTTGTTGCATATGGCATGAATTTGTCTTTTTTTAAATACCTGAGTAACATTCTATTACATATATATCCCAACATTTCCTAATCTACTCATCTATTTTCAGGCACTTTGACATTTTTCATAACCTTGGCTATAGCAAATAGTGCTACAATCAACATAGGAGTATACATTTTCTTCAAAATTAAGACTTTTCTATTTTCTGGGTAGATAGAAGTGGAATTATTGGGTTATACAAGGAATCTATTTTTAATATTTTAAGAAAATGTCACACTGTTTTCCATAATGACTGGGCTTGTTTGCATTATCACCAATAGTGTACAAAGGTTTCCTTTTCTCTATACCATTGACAACACTGGTGATGTCTGGTCTTTTTTGCTGTGAGCAGTTCTCTGTGAGTGTGATGTGGTATCTCATTATGGCTTTGATTGGAATGTGCTGATAAAGTGTAATGAGAATGTTTTCATGTGCCAATTGGTCATCTGCAAGTCTTTAATAGTCATTCTTTTGTCCATATGATTGGGTTTCTCTCTCTTGTTGGGGGAGGCTGATTTGTATGAGTACTTTTGAGATCTTGAACAAAATATATGGTGTACAAATATTTATCCTTGATAAGAAACAGAGGCAGATTTTTACCTACATTATGCAATTGTTCTAAGATTTGACAAGAAAAATTTCATTAAAATATCCTGAATGTTTACTTGCTCATATGTTTTAACATCACTTTAAATAAGGTACTCTCTTTTCTTAGCACCAAACCCCAATAAATTAAGCACAGTTATATTCTCAATTGTGTCACAGGTCTTGTACATGTAGTTTCTATAGATGTTTGCATAAACAGAAATTCAAAACTTTATATGTTGTTATAAAAGTAATAAAATTAAAATAATGCTTACAGTCATTAAATTAAAAGTGTAATAATTAAAGAAATTAAATTATAGGAAAGGTGATAATGAATCAACTATCTAATAAGGTGTTTCTAAGGCTAAATGATTTTTTCCATAAATAAAATTAGAGGTCAATAAAACCTCTGTAAACTTATAGTACCATGGAATTGTTAGATCAGTACCCATGTGCTCTAGATAGCTTTACAATTGCTACTCTTATATGTAATCTGTTTTCACTCTCAACACCTGTGCCACTTCTTAAGCCTGTTTTCAATCCCTTAGACCGTCTTTTCTGTACTTTGGAGATTTAACTTTCTAGACAGTGCCTTTCCCAAGGGTCATACCTAAATACTGACTGAAGGAAAGGTACTTCCTTGCCTCTGATATACAAAATTGTGAGGAATCACTTTCCTTTAACCTGAGCAGCCCTTTATGAAAGCATAAAATGCAATAGTTTACCTCACACATCACCTTCAATTACTCTTTTTCCCTAACTTCTCCACAGGTCTGCATTTCTATACTTACACTTCCATACCTTTCTCAGGTCCTGCTGGGGAAACAACAATAAGAATTTCTAGTGTTAGCCATCCCAGCTCATATTCCTTGGTTATTTACCTTGTCTGCTGTATGAATGACATTTCTGTCTCTGTATCAATTGTTATTTTATTTTCAAGTAATATGTCTGCCAACCATACTAAACTTTCTCTCTTTTTTTGCCTTCTCCTTGCAATACTTTTCTAGTGTTCTTGTTTTTTTGCCTATATCCATGCCATCTTTGAAAAGTGAACTCTTTAGTCTTTGACTAGATCCTTGCTAGTTCTTAAAATTCTAGCAGACAGTTGTCTTTTTTAGGTGTCCTTCCTCAATGCCTCCACAATGCCCTGACTGTGATGTTTTAAACTCCATGTTGTCTCCTAGCACAGCACAGTATAGTAATAAAAACTGACTCTCAAGTCAGAAAGTTTTAAATTCCAGCTCAAGGACTAACTAGAAATGTAAATGAGCTGGGATGTTTAATCTTTTTGTGTTGCAATTTTAAACGGCAGGATTATAATATTTCCCACAGTAGAATTATTGTATGAATTAACTTAATTAGCACAGCTGCTTTAAATAGTAATAAACATGTAACTTATATGTTGTTATAAAATAAGTATAGCAAAGAGAAATGTAACAACTCAATAGTATGAAAAGTACTTAGGGAAATAAAGGTATTTATCACAACTTAGCATAAGGAAACTAGGGTAGGCTTGTCTGAAAGATGACTTTGAGTAAAGATATAAGACAGTAAAGAAGTCAGCTGTTATTTGAGAAGTAGCTAGAAAAACTTCACAAGTTTAGGGGGGTTCCTGACTATTCTGGTAGTAGTTAGGAGGTCAGTGTGACTGAAATGAATGAAGAGGGAGGTGGTAGTAGATGAGTTCAGTGTTACCCTGATCATATTGGAACTTCACACAATTTTAGGGAATTTATTTTCTACTCTTGAAGAAATAGGGAGCCGATGAAAGGATTTGAGCTGAGGAGTGGAACATATCTGACTTAAAATGGAAAATGATCAGTGTAGCTTTCAGAGTAGAATGTGTGCAAAGGGCAGGTGAGAAAAACAGCAGACTGATGAAAGAACCACATAGATGACAGAGGAGGATGCTAGGACCAGGAGCTAAATTTGAAGTGAGCAAGACAGGGATATTTCAGATTCTGCATTTATTTAACATTTGAAAGAACAAA
The DNA here is from genome assembly GCA_004024945.1 of Uropsilus gracilis. Classification (NCBI taxonomy): domain Eukaryota; kingdom Metazoa; phylum Chordata; class Mammalia; order Eulipotyphla; family Talpidae; genus Uropsilus; species Uropsilus gracilis. The sequence continues at coordinate 7,726 of PVHY01000237.1, forward strand.
GTTCTGACTCACTAATTGTGCATTGTGAGAGAATCAGTAAGTATTGGATTTACTTTTTGATTTGCTTTTTTTAACTTGGAGAAGTAGAAAAACAAGGTTCTGGTATAGAAATGGAGAAGATAGTGAATGGAGTACATTGTGAGAGAATCAGTAAGTATTGGATTTACTTTTTTTAACTTGGAGAAGTAGAAAAACAAGGTTCTGGTATAGAAATGGAGAAGATAGTGAATGGAGTACATTTGGGCATGGGATGAGCTCAGGAAATCAGATGTGGTTATACTTCCAGATTTAGGATGATTTGACACACAGTTTTCAACTTTATCATGGTAAGGATGTGGTATGCTTCAATGGGAAAGGAGACACTGCCCTATCACTTAATGCTGGACAGTGGTAGCAAACTGCAACACTCACTCAACATTTTCAATTTGCTATGGTTTCAACTTAAAGTAGGTTATTCAGAGAAGATAAAACGAGGAAGATTTGTAGCAGGTATGGAAGTGAATATATGAATTTAGAGTATAGAGGATGTGAAAAATATACCGTGCAGATGTAATTAGGTACTTAAAGACATAAATTGTCCAGGAGTTAAATCCTACAAAAGAAGATTGAAGGAGAGCCAAGGAACCAACAAACACCAGTTAGTATGGTCTGTACAGAACTCTGTTAGAAAGTGTTCAGAATATCATTTTGTCCTTTACCAGGTAGAAGCAATGTTTTACTCTAGTGTTTGGTATTTTTTCCCTAGATACCCTACTGGTAAAATCATAATAAACACATACCTAACTCCCCCCTTTAATAATTACATTGCTCAATGCAATATCTAACATAAACTATACATATTTATATTTTGTAAAATATATATAAGTGGATCATATGGCATTGCAGATATGATGGCATAGATCACCAATGTTCAATTTTGTTCTAAATGCTGAGTATCATGTTTTATTTTTTTAAATAAATGGAAAATATTTTATTGATTTTCATATTCATGTTTTGCTTTTGACTAAATGTGAGACATAGCATACCTACAAATTTGCCTTACACAAGGGCAGATTAATCCAGAAAATATCAGTTAAAGAGAAAAATAATTTTCTCGTCTTATCATCCCAATTCAGGCATACTTGTTCTTTTGCAAAGATTCAGATTAATAAATTATTTCCAGTGAGTTTCTCTAGCTGAGGGTTATTGATTGTGATTTTGTTGGGAAAAGTTTAAGAAAAACATTTTGACTTCTTTTATGAAAATGATTTAAAGTGACTTGTTCTATGGCTATACCAATGAGTGTATAGTTTCAACTGCCATAGTGGAAACCAGATAATTTATAACTTCACTTCAGTAAAACAGACAACTATGCTGAAACTGGAGATAGTACATTTGGGTTGAAACTCCAATCATAAACTACTTTGGTGACATTGTGTAAGTGATTCAGATTCTCTGATAATCAACTGAAATGAGATTAAATAAATGCTACAAAGTCTGGTTTGAAAACAGGCTTAATCTCTGTCTCCCTCACTTATGAGATCTTTGAGATACAATTTTCTCATTTACAAAGACAATTATTTTTCCCTTAGTTCCTATATATATATATATATATATATATATATATTTAAAATGAGAATAATGATAGTATCTGCTTTAAAAATGTACTGAAAATTTAAATAAATACAGATATTTAGAACAGTGTGAGTCACTAATAGAACATTCATTAAATATTAGCTTGTAATGACCAGCATTTGAATGAACATCTGAGATTAATCTGTATAAAAAACATAATTTGAGAAATAAGAATAAAGACCCTTCAATTAAACAGAAGTCTTGATATATAAAAACAGTTTAGAAAAACACATTGCATGATTTCTGAAAGTAAAATTTTTATTTTTGAACTTTTTAGATTCAAAATGCCTTTCTTTTACCTGTGCAAAGTATACTATTATACATAAATCTGTAAAGATATATGCAAATAGAAAAACAATTTTGGAGCAAGCCACACTTAACATGAGACTGCTGAAGCAGAAATACATTTAGTGCATCAAATAACAGAAAGGAAGTGTTGTTTTATTAGAGTGCCTCTAAAAGCCATTAGACCATTTAAAGACAGTTCATTTCTTTAAGTGTACATAGACTGATGTACTATGAAAAGTTCAGACAAGCTTCTCCAACCACTCTCCTAATGCCATATTTATTCCTAAACAGATTATTTTCTGTATAAAACCAGAGGCTTAAAGTCATCTATTAAAACCTCTTAGTTGATAAGATTAAGGATTTTCTTTAAGATAAAAAAATTATTCTAAAATATTGAAAATGCATTTCCAAATAAGAGATTTTGCCGTCATAATTTTTGTGGGGATTGACTCATGACATAATGTGCTTTATTGGATTTTTCCTAAAACTGAATATTTCTTTTATAGCAAAGATAATGCTGAGAACAATCTTTTTATGGTAAGGGAAGTAATAACAAATTTCATCCTATTAATTTTGAAGAATGGCAGCTAAAATGCATGCTCAAAACTAAATTATACACTACCAGTGGTAAATAGAAAGTAGGCTTTGATCCAAGAGAGCAATCTACTATGTAAGGAGATCCTCAAAAGTGGGCAAATTTGAAACCAGGTCACAAAGGGAAATTATTGTTCAATTTGATGTGGGGTCATTCTGCAACTGCTCAAATATAACAAGAAGGGCATTGTGAAGGCAGTGAATTGAGAGAGGTATAATAGGTCCATCTAAATTAAATCTGTATCAAGAATAAGATTGATAACCAGAAAACAGAACTTCAACTTCTAGAAGTCATTGTGTAGGTGGTCTAATCATATGCTCACGGGCTTAAGGAAGAACTCACAATTAAGTCAAAAAGATTATTCATGAACAACAAATACATTTGAATGACTGAATGAAAATGGCAAGACAGTGAAATTTGGCAAGGACAAATGGCAAAAGAGCAAACTACAACGTTGTTAACATATGTCTGTGGCCTATAGCAATATAGCAGGGTGGTAATAGAACTGGAAATAATGTCTCCAAATTGGGTAAGTTTGATTATGTACCTAGATTGGATAGATTCAGAAAATAAGAATATATCAGCACTTCCAAACAAAGCAAACCAATGCCCAGCACCGATGGGAAGAATTACATGCCTGGTCAGAACTATCTTCATGTGATCTGTACTTTTCTGTGCAATTTATTGAAACTTAATCCCAGACTTTGAAGCACGTAACACTGAGACCGCAAAGACAACCAGTTATTCTGGTTAAAATAATTGGATTGTTCTCACCAACACATTTTACAAAGTATTTATTTTCTTTCAACTACAATGGGATGCAAGATAATCAAACTGTTGATATTAAATGATAATGACCTTTACAGGCTCTTCCAACTTTGAAGCTGTATCATTTCCCAATACTCCGAATACTTGACCCTCTCTCCTTCACTTGCCCTGGTCAGAATACAACTTTCTCTTTGCCAAAGTGAAGTCTGCAATCATAATCATATGGGTAGTCACAGCCAAGGTCTCCCCAGAGAATCTGGCCATCACAGGAACAGCTGCCTTCCTTACTGTGTACAGAAGCTGGACAAAACTCAAACAGCTTTGCTTGGATTATTTTACCTTATTTACTTTCTCGTTGGCTCAGGTGCTTTATGAGTCAAAAGGTGTGAGACGAATCCTAATGGACAGAAGTAAATGCAGAATTATTCTTTCCACTTAATGGAATAATCCTGACCCTGCTTGTCCTCCTAGTAATTAAGAAGACAGTACAATAGTTAAACTAAAATAATGCTGGTTATATGGTCCCTAGGTGAAACATTCCAAATCCCCAATGAAAACAAGCATGTTTCTCTATGTCAAAGTAAAGGGTCTGGGAAAATGCTATAGTAGTGTGAACACCACTGCCATGTGATCTACTTATAATGTTTGGCAAATTATTTATACATATGAAAATTGGAAGTAATTATAACAGTTGTCTTATGAAATTATTATGAACCCTTAAAGGGTGACTACACAATAAATATGTATAATACAATGTCTGATGCAAAAATACTCTCAATTAATGTGGACTTTTATTATTTTGAGTTATCTGTATGTAGCTATTTCTTCCTTGAAGGATTAAGAGTTGGGAAGCTTTTGATTATGATTTTGAATGCCAGAGGCCATTCCTCAAGAAATCCTGTGTCATGTAGGTCTAAGCATCTTTCTATATTTCAATTTTTCTCTAAAACACACAATGAGAAATCTGGTTACTTCAAAAGATTAAAAGTCCTTGAAGAACAAGGATGAAACATGTATCTTCATGACTACATAGTATACACTAGGAAAATAGTAGTTGAGTCAGGAAGTTTGGGTGGGTGCTGCAGCTTTGTAGCACTTTCTTAAATAATGGAGCATAATTATGGTTAAATAATGTAAGTCATAGAAACTGTTAAGAAATATCACCATTGTGCATTCCAACCATCTTTGAACAAAAGCATTTTCACATGACATTTGAAAAATATTTTTTAAACAAAAATAAGACATTTGGTAAACATGAAGTGGTAGCTAAATGCTGGAAATACGCAGAACTCAAAAGGAATGTTTTGAGTTGTCTGAGGTCTATCGACAATACACATCATTATGCATTTATAACTTCATGATGCTTTCATTAAACACCCTGCTTCTCTGAAAAAGGACAAAATTACAAGGTTATACTCCCAGTGTGGAGTGGATCTGGTGATGTGTGCTAATTAACTATTTTTTTTTAATCAGTGTACTAAAAAAACCAAGAAATAGAAAAAAATACCCTAATTGGTTTTCAATTAGTATATTTTGCTCCTTCCCATTTGTTTCCAATGGTCTATTTTGACTAAACCTTTTATTTTCTCTTGCTGAACTTTTTTTTTCTTAATGCTATTATAAATTATCCCTTTCCTTTCTGGTGTTAATAATATAGAAAGCAGTTTAATACTGGACAACTAAATGACTTCACTTATGAAAAGCTGATGTTACAACTAGTCTAAACAAAATCACAAGACGTTGTTCAATGGAAATTCATTTTATTTGCTGTAGCATTCTCATTAGGTTTAGCACTGAATCAAATTGAAAATAGAAGAATAAAACCAGCCTCCTAAAAGCAAAGACCATTTTTATTGTGATGAATATTACCCTTTTTCCTGTCATCCTTTCTGGCTAATGTAAAATCATGTACTGCTATACATAAATGTAGATTTATAAAATTGTGAAGCTTGTTAACAGTAACTACTTTCAATCAACCAACATTTACTTCGTTTTTCCTGACTATAATTTTGACATATTCCTGTCATTTGGTAGGAGAAGATTTGGATGGAAAAGTCTCAGAAACTGGCATCATATTTTGTGTTTTACATTCTTTTTGACATAATGAACATTTCCCCCTCTTTTGCTGAAATCAGCACCGGGAAAGATCAAATACAGCAGTCTTTTAACAGTTTAAAATTGCCCCTGTCATTATCTTGTCAGTTACATGAGACCTTGAGTGTGAGGGCTAAGGAAATCTTTCGAGACAAATTTGCTAGAAGCATTGCTGGATAAGACTGTTTATAAAACCTAAGAATTTTAATCATTATCAAAGAAATGCATGTGTTGTTTAATGGTGCCCCAAGAAGCAGGAGACATGGTTTTTCCAATATGAATATTCAAGCACAGTCTGGACAGTATGTTTATTTTATCATGTAATATTTGTATCACCACAGAAATTTCCTCCTGAAAACCTATACATTTATTTCATCATCCATTATTTAAATGTTCATCTATGTTAACACACACACACACAGATATACCTTCATTCTTTTAATCAATTCCATTTCTGTTATCATTGTTGTGATACATAGAGATATGAAAATTTCAGAAAGAGAGAGGATGTGTCCTGGATCTTCCATGTGAGAGTTATTGCTCCATGTGTTATCTTAAGCAACATACTAGCTTCTCTAAACCACAGTTTTACTCACTGACTGATTCAGGCTATACATTCAATAAATGTTAATATTCCCAGCCTTTGAGTCTCATCAAAACTCAGAGCTCAATGTTGATACCTTTGTCTTTGAAAAGTTACTATATATACTTCCACTCACTAAATCTAGACTCACATTATAAGTGTCACATTTTTCAGTAATAGCTCAGAAAGTTAATTAAAAAAATTAATATATATGCTATTTCTATATATTAAAATTTGGAAAATGAAATTTATAATTAAATGCTTGAATATCTTTCAAAAGGAAAATACTGTTTTTTTTCATTCCTATAGGATGCTTCCAGATTCCCACAATTGTGTTAATAATATTATCATTATCTTCTTTACTAACATCTTTAAAAGTAGGATTCATTTTTCCTCCATCTTCCCTATATGCATTTAGTCATGAAGGACACTCCATTCTTCTTTCATAATATCTCTTAAATGATCATCTTTACTTTCATGCTTAATGCTTCCACCTTGCCCTGTCTTTGTGGGTCTGCCTAGACGAAGACTTTTCTCATTTCTCATTTTCATCTTGTTGAATCTATTCTGCAGTCAAACAGAAAGTCACTTTTACCAATTCATTACATTCCTTTTTAATTTCCATGCTCAATACTTATTATTGATAACTATGTCAATATTTAATTCATGAATATAATCATTCCAAAATATCTTAATGTACTAATTCAGGAAATTTATTTTAAAGGCACTGTATTCTAGGACCTAAGGGTAGAAAGATGGGTAAGATCCTGTTTCAGATAAAAGGAACCCATATTCTTTTAGAATAGACTGGTGACTATCCATTTTATTAAAATAGAAAGCACAACATTTTATGAAAATAACAGAATATGAGAATGAAATCACCCTTACTAACCAAATGCAGTTCTCACTATTAAATGATTTTTTCTGTATATTTACATTACTGTATGAATTAAAAGATACTAACTCCTAAATCACACAGTGTTGTAAAACCATTGTAACACTATATAATAATAAAAAAGTAATAAAGTGACTGACTTAAATGGAAATAAGTCTAACTTCAGAATCATATTTTCCACATTTTTCTTTACAATTTAGTGTTTACAATAATTTAAGTATTAAGTTGTTTCATCATAAAGTAATTTAATGTTCATAATCTATGACATTGACATGTATAATTCAAATTCCTGTTTAGTAGAGATAGATGGGAACCTAAAATTTTTGTAATGTGTAGCTCAAATTCATCCAAGTAGTAGATCTAATTAGAAAGTTCTAAAGTTTAATTCAGCATGAGCTTTCCAAACTAACATGCCATTTCAGCTCATCCTCTGCTATCCAACTAGAAATTTCACATTCCACCTTTCCAAACTTCAGGTATCCTCAAGTGACATTGACTTCTCTGTTCTCTTTGTACTATGATTACCTGAATTTGCATTATTTCAAATATTTCATACATATCCATGGGCATCAACTATTACCTTACCTTCCTTCAGTAAAGACTAAAATCAGAAATGAGCTTCGAACAGAACTGCAAGCAGGGAATTGCAAAGAAATGGTGTTGCAGCAGTTCACATAACATCCTTAATGTACAGAATGTGTGACTAATGGGGGTCAGATATTGACTGTAAAGTTAATGCCAGAAGGAAACCTCCACAAAAGACCTTGGTGGAAGACTGAGGTGTTTTCAGAAAATGAATCTATGTGGAGTCAAATGGTGAAATACAAGAACTGAGATGGGGATCAGAGTTCAGTTTGTTAGGAGGAAACTTTTCTCCACCTGAAGGAAACACAGAAAGTAAATGTTCACGAGAATACATGAGTGGATGCCTATAGAAGGAAAAGTCTACATTAAAGATAAACAAACAATTGTTGTACTTGAGGACATTCACAGCCTAAATAGCAATAAAAATGACTTATCCACTTAAATGTCACTCTTTGCTCTTAACTACTCACTTCCTATATTTTAAAATTTAAAAAACTTACAACCTTGGAGGAGAAAGAAAGAACAAGTAATGAACTAATGAACAGTAAAAAAGGAATGTGGGGAGAACAAAATGAAATTGAAAATGACTACTACTTATTGAAGGTTTCTTTGTATTTTCTCACTTTTAGTTTGTATGTCCATGTATGTTATACATGGAAAAATATCTATTAAAGGTATTCTAATAGCAATCATGTTATTAAAGAAATAATAATTTCCAGTGGAAAATATTCCTTATAAAATTTCAATTATTTACTGATGGCAAATGCCCATATTATCATTTTTGTGAATAGAAAAAACACTTTTATTACTTTGGAAATTATCAGATATGAGACAAGTACAATTCTTGTACCCCTCAAATTTTGGAGGAAACATGTAGTTTTCAAACATAGAGTTTTTAAACTATATTTAAAGAATATATTTGCTGTTGCTTTTTCAACAGTTTGTAACTACATCAATGGCTGAGAGTTGATTAATTAATTAAATGTGTTTGAATCTAGTACAGAATCTGGTAACATCTATAGTTCTCACACGTTATTGTCCATAAGGAAAATAAAGTTGCTACTGACATAAATACTTAGAGGCTCCTACATATTTTTCTGAATTCATTAACTATCAAAATAATGCTAATTTGCTTATGCAAGACATACTACATTTGCCTTTACTCAAAAATCCCATCATGTTCCTGCTCAGGTTATGAGATTTCGATGCTTCTATTTGCAATTCTCTTCTCCTAGTCAAAAATATCATTTCTCTAGAGGTGTCATCCCAGACTTTCCATTCTGCAACCTAGTAATTTTCTTTTTCTCATTTCATTTTAATTATTAATAATTGTATACAATATTATATTATATATTTTATGTTACTCCTTATTGTTCATCTTACATACTAGAATATAAGCTCCAAATGGGGAAGGATTTTGTCTCTTGCTTTACAGTTCTATTTTCCATTCCCAGAACAATATCTGCCATAAATTTTGTATGCAATATTTGTTTAAAAAGTTAATGGTTTAAATACAACTTAAATGCATATGCTCTAAGTGTGGCATCTAGAATTCTGTAGGATGAACATAAATTGGATGGGTAACTGAAAATAGAAATCTTTCTAAATGTAGGAATACTTTCAAGGTTTGAAAAATTAAGAGTTTTGAAACATATAGTAGTAGAAAACAGTATTCTTGGACATAAGAATTATTCTGAAATCAAGAAGTGAAGAAATAGAGAATAGGAAAATGGTAGAGAAAAAGTACTAAGTAGCAGAAGTCAGATTATAAAAGATTATGGTTGCTAACCTGTTGTATGAGTTACTGAAGATGCTAAAATAATAAAGTGAAACTATCACTTTCTGAAAATTTCTGTAGTTAGGAAGAAAAGTGATTGGAGAGAAATTATTCGTTTTTTTTTTCTTTGATTTTTAGTTTTGGAAGTTTCTATGATCACATCCTCAAATTTAGAGATTCTTTCTTCAGTTAGTCCTAGTCTTTAGTGAATCCATTAAAAACATTCTTTATTTCTATTACTATATTTTTGATCTTCAGCTTTTCCTTTTAATTCTTTCTTAGAATTTATGTTAGTTTATATTATCTATGTGTTGTTGTAGATCACCCCCTATTTCCATTAAATGCTTAACATATAGTCACCATCAAAATTTTTTTAAATTTATTTTTATTTTGTATTTGACAATTCTAGCATTCCTACCATATCTAACATTTATTCAAGTTATTCAAACTTTGTTTTTCTCTCCTTGAATATGTCTTAGAACGTTTTATGGAAAGGTGGACAATGTCAAAAAGAGCAGGAAGGAGTAAAAAGGCCTTTAGTGATGAGGCTTTGAGGAGTGGACGATGGCAGTTCCACACATCTATGAATAGTTCTCCAGGAATTGGTTTGTCTTCCCCTTGAACTGTGAATCTCACACTTCTCTATTTTTTTCTCCTTCTTAAGGATGAGTACAGTGAGAGAGAGAGAGAGAGAGAGAGAGAGAGAGAGAGAGAGAGAGAGAGAGAGAGACTACCCAGGATATAAATGTTGATCCACAGATTACAAGCTTCTTGATTTGGAGTTTAAAAATTGGTTCACATTCTACTTGTATTTTTTTTTCCAATTGACTGACAAACTATGAGTTTATCAACATATTCCTCAAAACATATGACAGAAAATAGACACCAGGTAGAGGTGGATGTTGTGTTACCATCTGCATAAGTGCAGGAAGAACAAGAAAAGATACCAAGAAAGTATTATCTTTATTGGCATGTGTCTAGACATATCTAGTAGCTCTTAAACAGGAATAGTTTTCAAAATCTGTCATTACTAAAGGTAGGCTGCAGATATGGTTGAGGTGACTGTGAGCTGCTCAATGTCACCTATGAATGCTCCTGCATAAAGAGTCGGTACTGGGTGTCAGATTAGCTTAATTATATTCCTTGACTGCGTTCAGAGACAGTAGGTCAATACCTGAATAGGATTTAGCAGGAGCCGATGACAATATGCATATATAATTTAACACTGTGAAATGCATATACATCCTTGAATATAAAGAGGCACATTTATGTCTATCCCCTCTCGATTCTGACAGAATCAGTATCTAATTAGTATCCACATTTAGCAGAAGAAGAATTTAAGGCTAAGTGTGGTTAGAGACTTTCCCAATGTCAAGCAAAATGTAAGTAGTGGAGGTGAAACTAGTCATTTCACTCCAAACCTCATGCTCTTTCCTCTTTTAGTCAAGCTGAAATAGAATACATGAATTTATTCTTGACATTCCAGCTTATTTGTCACAAATATTAGAATGTAGGTTGAGAAACCCATAATTGTGAAAAAAAAAAAAAACTATAAAATTCAAATGGAAGACCCAAAATTCTTCTTTTTTTAGACTCATGGTAATTTGTTTTCTCATAAAAAGGTGCACATATGCAGTGATATTGTAATCAGAATACCCAGTGGAATTCACACACTCATTAAATGCCTAAAGCAGAGAGCAATATAAACTAACACAGTGGAAATAAGGTCAGTGAACATAATGAGTGAAACAACTTACAAAGGCAAATTGGTGTGTAGCCCTGAAATCCTCATTTTCTATAGTTTGGAAAAAATGTGTCTAGCTGCTAGTTTGGATTACTGCTGGTTAGCTTCAGTTAGACTTTTCAGAAGTTGAAAACTACACAACTAGATCAGTCACCAAGAAGTACATGTGTCAAGAGAGTCCATTTAAAGTTAACCATCTTCCAAGTTCTATTTCAATCGGTCATGTAACTTTTCAAAAGGATCCCTGTCCTGCCTCACAGTCAATCCTGTGTAACAGATGAATACCATGTGGCCAGAGATCTCATAGCACACTATAAAAGTGTTTTGTGGTTTTAAACTGTGCATCAATGCAGGGAGATTCTATTTTGTTAATGTTTCTGCTCATCTAAGAAAAGTATTAGGAAGTAATTAGGTGTAGATACATAGGTACCCCTGGATAAAGAAAATTGATGAAATGAGGTACATACTCTCAAGGAGTCTAAGAGGTTAAAGAGAGACATTGAGTAGCATTAGTTAAATAACAGTGATGTAAGCAATGCTGAAAGATCACCTAGATAATCCATAAGGTGGTAGAAGAGTATTTCTCAAAGGTGTGTCATTGGCATGAAATGCAGAAATGCCAGAACCGCATGGTCTGGAAGGCATGAAAATTGGAGAGATGTAAGCAATAGTAAAAGCAGAATGCTGTGGAAGACTGTCATGTTTGAAGAGATGAATGGTTTGGGTGTTTGTCACATGGGTTGAAAGGATTGTTAATCTAAATGTAGAAGTAAGTGAGAACCAGCCAGCAAAGCTAAATACTGAAGAATTCCTGCTTTCTGTCATAAGCAATGGATGCTTACTGAGATCTTCCAGCAAGGAAGCTGTATGAGTGTACTTGCTCTTTGTGACAACTGGGAAAAATATGTCACACAACCAGCAGTAAGAGAAGATTAGTGGTACAGCTTCTTTTTAAAATCGAACAATGCATAGATATTACTATTGAAGTTTTCTAAGATCAATTCCACAAATAGGTTCTCTTATACTTTTTTTTTTAATTGCACTTAATATTGTAAATATTTTAGCATAGATTAAGCTCTGGTCTATATGATATTAATATTGACTGGTAGAAAAGCAGCAGAAAAAAGAAGTTTTGGCTGGTCTAACTCTTGGGTATTTTATCTGCACATGAATATATCATTCTAGATGATCTCCAAGGACCCATATTTTCTAACATTTTGTGAGTTATTGTATCCAGGGGTGCTTAAAACATAATAAAATAGATTTATTTGTGACTTTTTAGTGACATTCAGCAAAAAATGATTTTGACTGTGATATTATGAATGTGATGTAGTAGAGGTAGCTAACATTTTCTTGTCCTGTCTTGAAAATTGTGAAGAAAGCAAATAGAGAATGAAGCATAGCTTCCAATTTGGGAATTCATACTGATAATAAAAGCAAATGAAATAACTTGTTTTCATTCCAATACTGAACGGTTCTTTCAAGCAGATTTTCCTCAGTAATAGGTCCTCATAGGATTTTCCAATTATTTGCAATTGCATTTGACATCATCTTATGGGGAATGATTCAAGGGAATATATTCTAGACTTTTTCTCTGAGCATATAAGTACAAGTTTCAGATATCATTTAACCATTTCCTTTTATTAACCTGTGCCAAAATGTGTTAATTTTTTAATATAGGAATATCATATATTCTTATTTTTGGTGAAGATAGATTGAGAAAATATATTTAAATATTTTTAAATATCAAAAGTTTATGTTTTGTTCATTTTGTTACTTCAGACTTACTTATTTTATTATTGATTGGAGGTTGCTTGGAGGTTGCTTTAGTCTACTTTTCCCATAGGTCTTGTTGTGACTTTGTTGAATTTTCTTTCATTCATTCGTTTGTTCATGTTGGCATTTGCTGGCCTCTGTACTGACAATATACTCATATCTGATGTGTGGTTGCTGAGTCAGCAGAATAGGAAGTGACTTGGAGGGATCCATATGCTGTTATGGGTGAGCTGGAGTGGGGCTGATTCATGATTGTGGCACTCCTGAGATCCTTCCTATCTGGTGTTTGGGATGATAGACACAGTAGTCCCTGTATTTTTAGTTCATCTCAGAAGAGGCAACTTCCCTTTTGAGAAATACCTTAGCATCAGCAAGATGCTCAAGTTTGAGCAGTAGTGACCCTGGAGGCACTTTCCTTGATTCAGATAGATTGATGGTTTATGCCAAAGGATATTATTCAGTGAAAGCTAAAAACTATGATTAGGGCAAATATGAGGAAAAAATGCAGACCTAATCTTTGTTTTCTTCCTGGAAAATTTAGGCATAATGAAATAATAAGTATCTTTTGTGTCTTCATATGATAGAAGGCATCCAAGGGCTAGTCAGAAGTTGTTTTTATAAAGACATTGGTCACATTCATGGAGCTACACCTTCACTATCTAATCACCAGCACAGCCCCAAATCCTAAAAGCATTACATTCAGGTTAGGAGGAATTTGATTAAGGTGTGAGGAGGATTCTCACCAATCTAACTTAGCAGTATCCTTGCTATAAATGCCCTTTTCAGGACACTGTTCACAGGTAAAGTATAGTCAAATAAGGACTGAGACATTCTGTCTAAAGTTTGGTCAAGAGGAGAGGCTTTGCCATATCCCAAAACATGCATTTGCTTATATAGGATCCGTCTGAATTTTATTGCATAACCCAAGTAAGTCATATAGCTGGATTATTATTATCAAAATTTAATTTTAAGTTTAAATAAGCTAGACTTTTGTTGGTTTTAGAATTAAACTAGAATCATCAAAATTATGAACTTTAGAATTTGAGGAAATATAATTGCCCTTTTTTAATAAATCTTGGCAAACATATCTAATAACAATAGAATAAAAATTGTCATAAGGATCTTGCTCTATTCTCATTTACACATATAGAACATTTCAGATATATGCCTGCATTGGCATTAATTCATTATATTGAGTTATCTGATTCTCTTAAGATACATAAAGGTAAAATCATTTCTGTATTTCTTGATTAATACAAATTCTTTGTTTTTATTTATGTAAAGTAAAAATAATAGCTCTGTTTTTAAACTCAATATTATAAACAGCTAGAAACTTCTTTTGTTAGTATATTCTATTTTTTTGAGAAGGTAGGTCTAGAAGTTTTGAGCCAAATATTGTGCTTGTGTAAGCAAAGCATGTATTCACTGAGTCACAGCTGGAAGTATTCGACTAAGTCAGTTCATCTCTGTGTCTACTTTAACTTTTTTTATCCAAATGTCAAAATTGAAGGGAAATATTTTTAGATATTTTACTATTTTATAAGCTGATAAAAAATTAATGACTTTGTTATCTATAAGTTATCTATTTAGTGGTCATTTTTCTCTCTAAAATGTATGCATATTATTTATTACATTTTTAAATTGTCCTTTGTTTCCTACCACTATTGTTCTTGTTACTGTTCACTTTCTATTTTAGAATATTTTAATATTCAGGAATTCCTCCAGAGCATTTTGCTTTGTCACTTGAACTTTTAGAAGGGTACTGTGTTATGACACAGAATATAAGAGAAAGATGTCCTCTGTGAAAAATTTCAAGCCACCAAGACTAAAGTTCATAGTTTATAAAGTATTCTATCTTTCTCAGGAGACCAATATTCAAAATCAACATTGCATGAACTAATTAAGTCTAAATCCTATTCAAGTAAAATTCTCTCAGGGACCATCATTGAGATTCCTTGTACAACTTTTGCAATCAATATATTAAGCGAAACTAGTTACTATAGATGTAGATTTCTTTAACTTGGCAGAAAAATGCCAGAGGTAATATATCTGCTAAAAATTGTGACAGAGGGGTTATGTTATCTTAAATGACTTCAATGTTCCTACTTATCTGGATATAATAATTCCTCAATTAGTTTTCCAGTTAGATGCTGTTTTATAATGATCAGCAAACTTAAAAGAGAAGACTGACATAATTCTTGGAAAATGAAATGAAGTTGGCAGTGCATGGTATAAAGGAATATAAGGCAAGATGGTTTTCTCTCCTCATTGCAACTCCTGACAGGTAGCACCAGGGAACTCTATTTAAAAAATCAAGTAGGTCAGAATAGGCTTCCAGACATTTAGCAAGTGGGAAAGTCTAATTTCTACAACTCAGGAAGTTGGAGAGTCTCTAAAGAGAGTTCACCTGATGACAGAAAATCTAAAATTAGGAGTCCTTTTTTTCTGTATTCTTGTCTCTATTATATAACACTTTTATTGTCTCAGAGATAGAGGAAAATACGACTCAATTCATCTTGCACTGCATAGTTTATTCACTATTAACATTATTTATTATGCTTATATTACAAACAGCAGTCAAGCATTAGGAGCATATTACAGCCAATCATTAGGGTTCACATACCCTGTCAATTGTGAAATCAATTTTGTGTGATGTAAAAAATTATCAAAAGTAAATAAAATGTGTCAAGTAAAACATAATGTATTTACTTAGAATATGAATGCTTTAAAATATAGATGTTTTCACCTGTGGACTTGAGACATTACTTAAAACCACCATATACCATTTCTACCTCCAGAAAATAGGTATAATAGCAGTTTGCCTAGGTTTTCTGTAGCAGGAAAATGGGGAAGTATCTGTGGAAATGTGGTATAAATTATTAGATGACAATGATGATGACAGTGATGAGGATGGATATGATGATGTTTTCTAATCAATGTTGCAGTCAGTATATAACACAGCTGGTGACCTTCACTTTGAAAAAAAGAGAAAACTTACATGTGAGGGTGAAAGCTGAGTTCTTTTCTCATTAAGACAGACTGAATTCTAAGGATGGTTCTCAGTGAATTTAACTTTGATAATCCCTCCTTTTTAAATGTAGTAAATATGATTGAATTTCACTTCTGTAATTGTTATATAAGATAGATGATTTCAAGATAGGAAGACTATCTCATTAGACCTACATAATTAGCTCTTAATAAATAAAGACTGTTCTCCAGCTGATGGAATAAAGAGATTGTAAAGAAGAATACAAAAACACTGATAAATAATGTGTTCCTCTAAATTTTCTATAATTATTAATCCTCTTCATTTCAACATTACTTGCTGATCAAAAACATAACACTTCCGGCCGGGCAAGGTGGCTCGTGCCTGTAAGTTTCAGCCTATGAAGCGGCCGGGGCTAGGGATTGTGATTCGAGTCCCACCTGGGGCCCGTAGCAAGACCTAGTTCCAAAAAAATAGCTGGGTATGGTGGCGTGCGCCTGTAATCCCAGCTACCTGGGAAGCTGAGGCTGGGGATTCATGAGTCTGTGGTACCCCGAGTAATGAGAGCCTGCAGTTCCAAGGACAAAAATAGCTAGACCTATTCTCAATAATAATAATAAAAAAAAAGTCCAATTATTAAAGACCACAGAAAATAAAGAGCTAATGAAAAACAGTGAATAGGCCAATGTGTGGTACATATAGCTAAGAATACTTTTATCAAATATGCTTAGTTATATTGATTTTTCAAATACTCCTCCCAATTGTGATTTAGACTTAATATACCTTGACTTTATGCAGACTTTAGCCTTTTATCCTTTCCCTATACCCACATTCTCTATTTCAAGCTCTGATGTTTACTTTCATATTAAGGATGGAGGATATTTTTCATTTATGTCTTATCCTGTAACTTTGCTTTATTATTTCAAGTAAATATTTTGTGATAATTTTTTCTCTAGTAAAATAAACCAGCTAGAAATCCTAATAATTAAAAAGTTCACTGGTAACTTTTACAAATATTTATTTATAAGTTTCCTGTGAAATATAAAGGAACTACTTTTTACTTAAGGATACAATTTTTATGTGAACCTCAGAGAAGCCTCACTTATCAGACAAAAGATTTTTTATTATTAAATAATTTATTTATATATAAATTTCACATCTTTGTGATCTCTGGGGTTCACCCCGCTCCCTGAATATTCCCACCCTGTCCCACCCTACTCCCCGAGCTGTGTACTTTGGTTTTTGGCTTGTTTTGACTTTTCTTCATGATTTTTTGTTTATTTTTCCCATATCCCATATAATGGTGAAACCATTTGGTTTCTGTATTTTTCTTTTTGATTTGTTTCTGCTAATATGATTTCCTCTAAGTCCACCCATGTTATCATAAAATCATCCAATTTGTCATTTTTAATTGATGAGTGTATATATACCATTGTGTATATATACCACATCTTTTTCATCCAGTCATCTGCTTTGGGACATTTCAGTTGCTTCTATGTCCTTGCAATTATAAATAGGGTTGCAATAAACAGCCGAGCACAGATATCCCTTTATACAAGCAGTGAGGTCTCCTTTGGGTAGATTCCCAAGAGGGCAATTGCTGGGTCTAATGGTAGTTCCATTTTCATTAATTTGAGTTTCCTCCACACTACTTTCCATAGAGATTGGACCAGTTTACCTTCTCACCAGCAGTAAGAGTGTTCCCTTCTCTCCACATCCTCACCAGCACTTATTGTTGCCTGTTTTTTTTTTTTTTTTTTTTGCATGTGGGCCATTCTTACTGGTGTAAAGTAGTATCTCATTATGGTTTTGATTTAGATTTCCACTATTGCTAGTGATGTTGAGCTGAGCAATTTTTCATGTGCCTATAGGCCATTTGTATTTCCTCTTTGGAGACGTGTCTTTTTTAGATATCCCCATTTTATGATTGGACATCTTGTTTTGTTTTCATTTAGTTGTGTGAGTTACTTATGGCTTTTCATTATTAAACCCTTATCACTCTTGTGGAGGGCAAATTTTTTTCCCATTCAGTTGGGGCTTCTTTCAGTTTTTTCTGTTGTCTCTTTTGCTGTACAGAAGCTTTCTAGTTTGATGTAGTTCCATCTGTTTATGTTTCCCTTCTTTTTTTTTTTTTTTTCCATCTGTAGATTTTTCCAGAAAGGGATTTCTGAATTGTACTTCATGGAGGGTCAGACAATAGTTTTCCTTGAGACCTGACTAGATCTTTGATTCTGTACTTTTTTCCAAGATTAAACATTATAATACTGTTTTACTTATGTTGCAAAAGAACTGCAAAGAGGTTAAGTCATAGTTTTAGCAACTATGGAGTTGTGTGATTTTGGTAGTAGGAAGAGGACTACATCTTGTGTTTATTAAAATCTTATTTGCTTCAAAATGGGACACATAGAAACATTTTATTTAAGTCATTATGATAGTATATAGAACAAACTGACAAAAAATAACTTGGTATAGCTATGCAGTTTAGGAACATAACTTCATAAACAAAGAAGGAAAGCATAAAACTATTTAGCAACTGAAATTTGTGATAAATATATGAAGTACATACAGCTGCTGATTTAAAATGATGCCGACCTGAAGCTTGTGTAATGTTAAAACACAAAACTATTTCATAAAAAAAGAAAAGAAAAAAGAATCAGTATTTATTTAGGACTATCTTTACTTAATAAATAATTAAGACGTCAGTGGTAAGATGATGTCCTTAAAGAAAGGTTTTCCTTGAGAACAGTTATAGAAAATCATATCTAATTTCTGGATTAACTTGATGTTCATCATAAATTGTGTTTTTCACAAGATGGTGTTTCTACTCACAGAATAAGTAATATATAGAATGTATATGATAGTGACAATAATATTAAAACATGGTATTCATTTACTATATTGTTTTGCAACCATCCCAATCTGGGTAGGTTCATTGTCTTTCTAGCAGCTGCTGAAGAATGGCAGAGCCCTTGAAATTATTGTCGCAGGATTTTTAATAGTGCACAATAGAAAAGAGTTGCCAAAAAATTAGCCACATGTGTTAACCCCTGACCTGAAGTGACAATGACCTTTTATTGTCTCCCTCTACACCTAGGTGTGCCCACTTATGCATACCTACAGTCACTAGCCCGTGTTAGCACAATACAACAGGTGCTGGTCATAGTCTAATGGCAGAAGTATGAAAAACCTGCATATATATATTAGGAATCAAAGTCAATATTTCTCTGAAGAGTATGAGCCATGTTCCTTACTATTTTCTTTTCATTTGAATACATGTGTGTGTCTATGAAAAAGTAATGATAAACTTTAAGGATGAACGGAGTTGAAAATAATCCATACCAGTGGTTCTCTTACCACTGCTGAGGGTCTGAAAGGAAGAACTGACTGGTCACAGACACATAGTAAAAGCATTTTTCACTGATGTAGATTTAATCTTGTCCCTCCCCAATAAAGAATTCCTCAAGTTGCATCTTATTATGCATCAGAACAAAGTCCAAAAATATAATCTTCTAAGTCAGATTCTGTAGCTCTTCAGGTTCTTGATTGTAAGACTTTAAATATAGCTCCTGAGAAAAAGTCCCTTTCCATACCTATATAAAGGACAAATTAGTGACTTTAGGACATAAGATAATAGGATGAGCATAAGATATGAGCTATAAATATTCAGCTCAACAGGTGAGAAAAAGGAATCAAAAATGTATCTCTAATAGGAATTTTCATCCAGCTGGAGAAAAGTTAGAAATTTCGTGATTCAAATTCAGGGATTAAAAATCATCTGTGACTCACCTTTACTTGCTTTGGTTTCCTGGTTCCATTTTCCGATTTTCCGAGACATTCTTTTTTTTTTTTTTTTTTTCATGAAAGGGCATGTGTTTGCAGTAGAGGAATACATTAGTCTGCTGTCTATCTATTATTAGTAAATGCTGCATTGCTTCCAAAATCTACCCCTCAATATAGGAAACAAAATATTTGAGTGGTGCTTACACCATGATGATGGTCACTTATGAATGAGATTATTACCCTCATAAAGGAGACCCCGGAGAGATCTCTTGACCCTTCTGCTATGTGAAGACACAGGGAAAAGAAAGCCTTTCATGAACCAAGAAAAGCACTCTCACCAGATAGCAAACCTATTACTATCATGCTGTTGAACATCCTGGCATCCAGGACTGCAAAAAAATACATGTTTACTATTTATAAATCTCTGAATTTATTGTTTTTCTTAGAACATCCTGAACAAACAAAAACACTACCTGTAAAATTTGGGGTCCCCTGGCCTGCTTTTGTGCTTTGTCTCTTTAAGTCCAAGCTGATATTTTATCTATTGAGCTAATTTTTTTAAAGGAGCTTATGAATAGGTTTCAAAATGTTTCAGCCCTTTAGACAAAAGTTACACTCACTGATCTTTCTGAGATAATCTTTTTCTCCTGTTTTGATGGCAAAAGGACAAAGCCTCTGTCTTTTTAGTCTGATTAAGAGGGTCTTCCTGGAACATTGTTAATTTATTTAAGGGCCTTTGTGTTCACTTTTGATTTTAATACTATCTTATTTAATAAAGTTTTGAGGATTTAATCTATGTGGTCTGAAACTGCATATACTTTAATTAGGACACTGCACCAGATATATTCTATATTCCATTTCTGTTCCATCATTTTATGCATATATATATATGAATTAAATCACATGTAATAGTATTTTTAATGACTCATGAAGTGTTGTTTAAAAATAGATTTTTATTGGAAGCAGGAAAAATTTAAATATTCTAATACAGAACTATACTGGTTAAAAATTGCATTTCCATTTGGAATTAGGTCACTAGTTTTAGTAAAAGTGTTCAACATTTTTGGACATTTCACCACCTTGGATTTAAGCAGAAAATTAAAATTCTCTGGAAAGAATAATTTTACTACTTAAGTACATTAAAACCATATGAAATATTAAGAGCATATGAATACTTTAGAAAAATATTCTCTTTAAAGTTGGGATCCTCACAACAGAGTATGACTAGAACCTTCTCTAGGTGCAGATAGAGAAAAGTTGGTATCAGAATTAGGTCGAAAAATGACAGTCCTATGATGTAAAAGTATACTTCCTTATTATCAGCTATGTTCCCTGCATATGAGTGCCATAAGATCATGAATTCTAAAACTTTCATCCTATATAGGACATTACACATTAAATTGCTTATTTCCTAAAATAAATAAATAAATAAATAAAGTTAATATTCCTTTCCATTGCAAGGAATTAATCTCTAACAATGATTTTCCATATGTTCAATTTGCTTATTTTCTACTATAAAATTTACATTGACACATTTTAAAAAAATGGTACAAGATATTTACATAAAACTAAAATGAATATTAATAGTGATGGTAACTTCTATTATACATTCTAAGAAATGTTTGAATTAATGTATTGATATTATCAAATCACCCCATATGAAATCAAAGTCAAATTGTAAATCTGATGACTTGCTTGTGATCTGCAGAATTTATTGAGTTATGTTTATTTTTAACAAACTCTAAGTACTTCTTACATGTTAATTACAGTCCTTGAAGTCCTTTCAAAAGTCGTTCATTTAACTTGTAAAAGAGCCTTAGGATGGAGCTGTTACAGTCATCATCACTCTTGGACAAAGATCCCAAGGCCCAAAGTCTTTCATGTCTTACACCAGATGTCAAGACTAATGGCACATACTGCATTCAAACTCCTCAGTCTTTGCTCATAAGCCCTATTTTGCAGACCTTTTCTACAGATATTGAAAGTGAAGCTCAGACAAGCTGAATAGCTTACTTAGCTTCATGCTAGTTTGTGGGAAACCCAACATGAATGAACTTCTCCCAAGCCACTATATAATGAGTTGGGGAATACACACAGGAAAATAATTCAGGAAAGTCAGATTTAACTTAATGTAAAGTATCTATTGTTTTCTGTTTACTTACTACAACAGCTTTTTTTGAGCTGCAAAATATAAACATCAAAAACAAAATTTCCTTTATCTGTTTTCCAGCATTTGTTGTAGGATACTATATTCTTTGACAATAGTCCATGTTTACCTGAGTCAAAAAAAGATAGGAAGAATTAATGGGAAGAAAAGGGGTAGAACTAGAAACAAGCACAGACAGAAAAAGCAAATATGGGAGACTCAATGCTGTAAATTAAAAAAAAAAAGTGAAAAGAGTAATCTTAGTTTACAAAGAGAGTCCAAGACTAGGAATTGCTTGAATCCATGGGTTCGAGACCCGCCTGGGGTAACATAGCTAGACCTAGTCTCAAAAAATAGCTGGGCATGGTAGCACATGCCTGTAATCCTAGCTACCTGGAAAGCTGAGGCTGGGGATTGCTTGAGTCCGTGGTGGTGCCCCAGTAAAATAGTGAGACCTAGTCTAAAAAAAAAAAAAAGAGTAGGGAACTAAGTCCTTCCCCACAAAAAAAGAACATTTTGCATTCATGTTTCTCCACAACATGAATATCACAAATGAGTAGAAAAGGCAGGGGTTCCCATATCAGGCAAGGTATACCTATGTGGAATACTTATTGTGCAAGTCTTAGTGTTAGGAAATGCAGAGGCATCACAGCACGCTGCTCTGACTCTACCTCATCAGTGAAATGTAGTGGGTCAAACACCTGCTTTTTCTTCCTGGTCAAGTGTTGCCATGGCAGTTATGTGCCAGTAGGTGAAAGGGCTCTGATGTTGACTTATGCAAAATAGCTTGGTGTTAGAATGTGAGTCCTTTTTTGTGTGGACAGGATGAGTCAAGTATATCAAATATCAGTTCAGATCACCTTTACAGGCAGCTTTCAACCTCTGCCATAAATAATCTCAGAGCCTTGATAATGTTTTGATTTGGAAGGTGACTGTGTGCTTCTATGAAACTTTATTTAAAACATTGTAATCACTGGACTATGGTGATGGACTGGGTGCCTTGGACTGTAATGTGGTAATATACCTAAAAGTTATGATTCTATACCACTGAATCATATACAGTGTTGTAAACCAATGTTCTACCCATTTAAAAAAAAAAAAAAAAGGACCCATTATAATCATTGTTTTGGTGAGCCAATTTTTAGGTATACAAAAACTAGGGTACCATCATGACAATTTACACTTTTATAGTAGGCAAATAAAACTTGCTATTATAGGTCTTAAAAATAGACCGATCTTCTCTTGTTTGAAGTAATGACACTATTGTGCACTCACATTTACATAAATTAATATGTAAAGCTGAAACCAATTGAAAGTGAAATTGAATTAAGCTAAGGTATCTTATTGTACTGTGTATTGATGTTTTATAATTGATCAGATATGCAAATGTCAATCTATAAATGTAGTAAGCTGTGCATACAAAGTAGATCAAGTATAAGATGCTAAAGACAATGTGTTATTCAAGTATAAGATGATGTGGTATGATAAAATTGTGCTAACTTGCTTAATAAAATAATGTAAAATAATGCAATAACTAGCTCTTAGAATATATATATATATATATATATATAATATAGGAATAGCTTTTAGAGGATATTTGTGGAGGCAATTGGAAATTTCATAGAAGCATGTTATATAAATGCATGTCACATGTTTGAAATTCCAAAAGATTCCTGATTCAGAAAGAAATAAATGGCTTACTGAGTGATATAATTAATTTTTATAATTGGTTTTGGATGCTATACCTGCACACAATTCTCATATATGCTATGAGCTTAGCTTCATGCAATCTAAATATTCTAATATTATTCTCTACAGAATATCTTATGTAAGCCTCCAAAGCCTCCTTCATAGAATATAAACCTCCAATATATTTTTACACTTAGAACACAACTCTCCAGCTTTGGTTGATTATTCTAACTCCTACATCACATCTAACTTCCTCTCCCTCCCAAATAAGACAACTTCATGAGAAGGACATGGAAATGAGAAGGCAGTGGGGGAAATTACATATATTTTGTAAGAATGTATGGTTTAATATAGGGGCTAATTCTAATTTTACTGCACTTTCTTGACTAGGACCAAAGTAAAACCCAATAGGTTTATTGTTCAAGCAGAATGAACATTATTTGTGGCATGAAGTTTTTGGACTTGAGTTCAAAATTATGTAGTGTGTGCTAAATTACAAATCATTCTCTTAACTCTCATAATGTATTTTTTTTAGTGATGCAATCAAAGACACAATCTGCCACACAGCCTCTGATTCAAAATGAACACTTAAATGCATCAAGACTTTTATTTTCTCAATTGTTTCAAGAATCCCATACTATAAAATAGGTCCATAATAAAGTGTATGACACTTATATTTTAAATTTATTTTTCAAATTCTAGAAGACAATGCTTCAAAATACAGAAAGGGTGGTATAGATTTTTAAAAGGTTTGCTAGTTACACTAAAACACAAACTGTGTAAATGAGAGATGAAATTATATTAATGTATTTAGAACATAGCCAACTATAAATTCATATTCTATTCATGTTTATTACTCAAGAAACTGTGAAGGATATTAATGTTCTAGTCACCTTTTCCCATTCATTTTAGTAACACCAGGTAATGCAACTGGTTACTACAAAGAGTAGTTTGCATTAAGGAAGAGATATTATAAATAGTTTCTTATTTTAAAAAAAGTTGAAATATAATAAACAATAAAAATATAAAATTAAAAATATAAATATAAAAAGTGTTAAAAGTATAAAAATAAGGAGGTGAATATGTCATACACAGTTATATTTTCTTATACTTGACCAAAGCCTTAATGTTTTGTTTTTAATTTAAATTTGTATTTGGGGGATGATAGGATATCATAATCTCTTCATTGCTTGAAATCTACTCCAACATTTCTTTGTAATATAGATTTTTCCTGTTGATTTTAGTTCTCTCCATTCCTAATGGATTGTTTACAGGTAAAAAAGATCAGTGTATCTGAAACAATGAATCATTAGTAATAATATATTCCTGGCATGCTTTATAAAAACATTTTGGACATTCAAAAGTGCCTTTACTCCTTTGACAGGACACTCGATTCCCTTGACTTTACCTAATCTGAATGAGCCTCCAGGTGAACACTGTTCCATAAAACCAATCACAACCGAAGGTATCCAATTCATTCTTGCTTTGTTAGTAGTTGGGAAATAATATAAATAAGGCCACATCTTTGTGGATTTTTCTCTAGTAGAAAAGGAGATTATTCATGATTTTTTTACTTCCTTCCCAAATTCTTTGAAAATTTGAAATTAATGTTGAAAATTAAGTGCCCTACTACTGAACTTTGCAAACATTGTGTAAGGATGCACGTTCTATACACAGCAAAATGAAAACTTCCTGTATCCCTATACCATGGAATTCCTAGAAGAAATGAGAGAACCAGAGTCTTGCTATGCAAATAGGGAATCATTGGAATAAAGGTAGTTAAGCATTTTAGCAAAATTGAAGATGTGTGAAACAAATCTTTAAGTAGCTTGTAGTGAAGGGAAAAGTGAATACTGAGGAAATGATACACATGGACTTAGATAGTTTGGAGAGAGATGAACATGTGTACAGGCGAGGAGACTTGGAAGATTTTGGAGAAGAGATAGTGTTTCGATTGCCCTTTGCTAAGATTTTCCATTGTGTGAAGAACAAAGGACAGCTACCAGAGACTGTTTCAGACAGAACAAAATGGAGGTTTAGAGGGCTGAGGTATAGTCTCTTGACATTTTTCCTCTTTGCAGAAAAGGTAAAATGACAGTGGTGACAAGACCATCTACTGTAGATGGAAGCTGTTAAACAGCAAATCCAGGATATGTTATTACACTCAAGAGGAATGTCTAAAAGTATGTCATAGGCAGCAACATAAGGTCAGCGACTCCTGTGCTTTCGGGAAAAGTTTATGCTGCAATTAAACTGGAATTAGCTCTATTCTTGCTAAAAGCCACAACCCCTTGAGGTATTATTAAAGAAAGCTACCTGACTAATCTACCAAACTAACACTGTGGCCAAGATTCTGGTGCCTCAAGTGGATTGAACCACGCAATCAGTGAACTTACATAATGGGATCTGCATGAGATCTAATTTGGCCAGCATGGTTTTTATGTGGCAATTTCTCCAAATTGGAAGCCTGCAGAATTGTGTTGGCCTGTTTTCTTTCTTGCTTTCCTAGCTATATTCATTTTGCTTTCTTGGTCATTCATTTATTTGTTTATACTTTTTCAAGTATTTATATGAGCCTAGGAACAATGATTTGCTTTGCTTAACATATTTCCAGATAGCTTCCTAATTTTCCTCTAATGCATTTTTCTAAGATGTTTTAAAATATCTAGCCCCAAGAATGAGCTGGCCTGAACAACTGTAAATGGGACTAGAGACAGATACCAGTGAATAGAAATGCAAAAAGCTGGTCATGCACATGATGGGCCTGTCACCACTAAAGGAGTGAAGTCTTGGGGTGAGCCTGAATACCTTCTTGGTTCTCAATGTGCTTGGCAGTCTGCCTTTACCCTAGTAGCAACAGCGTGACTGAGTGACTATGTAAGCCAGCCAATTATTTTTGAACTTTTCTATTGCAGGAATTATGCAGATGAATAATGTATGGTCTGTCCCCCTCTTACAGTGTAATATAAGTCAGACAGACTGCCTTAAGCAGGTGATTTCAAGCAAGTGTGGTGATAGAGCTGGATACTGGGTACTTCCGTAGCTGTGAAGGAAAGTCTCAGGAAAATGTTGCTTAAAAGAGTAGTAATTACTGAGATGAACTTCAGGGATAGAAAAGCTAGATTTTCTTCAAATGAGATAAATGTTAACAGACCAGAATCTAGCACTTAATTTACTTTTAAGTCTGTATCTGCACTACATTTATGTGTGTCAAAGCTATGCACATGTATTTGTGTGTATGTAATATGTCATATATGTACATACATACACATCTATAATCTTCATTACCCTAAGAATTTATTAGAAATATTTCTAATTTGAATCTTTTTTTGCTTAATTACTCTTTTGCATTAATGTGGGAAGAAGTCATGGGTGGGGTGGGAGGATGATTAAGCTTTAGTACAAGTCTCCAAAGTCTTTAAAGGATTATATTTCACTTATAGTCATAGTCAAATGGAACCAATGCATCTTGAAGAAGCACCATCACATGGTGTAAAATCTAAGCTGCGTTAAGTTGAAAGATTGTGTTGCCTCGTCTCCACCACCAGAGGGCTCAGCAGGAATTGTCTTTGAACAACACGTTTCAGTAGTTACTGAAACTGCAACTTTAAAATATTTTGCAACAGAATAGTCAGGGGAGATGTGAGAGAATTAGGAGGAAGGCTTACAAGAGGCCACCAGGAGCAGTTACTAAGAAGTTACTAGCAAAGGAAGCAAAAGCTTCAGGAAGTCCCTGCTTGGATAGTGGGTGCTACTTTAACATAGTGGGCTTCTTTAACATAGGACCCACGAGGTGTTGCTGTTGGAACAATAGGAGATACCTAAACAGGGAGATCAGGTTTATGAATCATATTTATCAACCTGCAATCTAAACAAATACTGAAATATGGGCTTGTCATTTTATCACTGATGAACAGTAAATGATTTCCCATGAGGTAAGATGGGTATAGATAGGAGTATCAAGTGGGAATTTAGGATGGTAGCTTAACAGACTAGAGTGAAGATGGGCATTTGTTAGATTTGTGCTTATTTATCTATGAATAGGGATGGTAGCTCCTACTTCAATATGTTGTTTTTGATATCAGGTGCAAAGGTCATTAATGACAGAAGTGCCCAGTTATTTTACCCCAATTTCTGTTTAGTCTAAAGTCCCAAATACATGCCCAAGATGACTACTTTTTCAAACCCAGGGCAGACATCCACAATGCCCAGCTTTTCACAGACACAAATTCCAAGTTTCCCAAGTCTTTCTTTTGCTACTTCTCTCTTCAGCTCTCGGAGCTGCTCAGCTTCTCCAAGGTTCTTTCAAGTTTTCCAACAAGTAGTGACACAAAGTCAGCTTTCCAAATCCCCAACTTTTTCCAGGTATACCAACTCTCCAGCAAATTTCTACACCACCTCACTTCCTTTTCCAGACCTACCTTCAGTGGCATCTGGTCACATCATCAGGTCTGCTCTTAGCACTCCCCAGTCACTCCCCTGCTCACTGTTAGTCATTTGCTACCCCCCTGATGGCCAGTCTCCCACCATGGCTCCTTGCCACCACCAACCCCCCTTCTGGGGGGCTTCAGTCCAGTCTGGTCATTTCAGTTCCTCTTTACCTTCATACCATTTTAATGTCTCCCATACCTCTCCCTGGGCCACTCCCAGCCTCCTCTATTTGTGTACCTGTTTTATGCTTCCCATTTCTTCTTGCAGGTCTTTTCTCTCAGACTCACCCATCAGGACAGTTTGGCGCCCAAAACAATTGTCAACTATGTCACTACCAGAGGCCCCAGCTGCTGATCCAGCCAAGTCACTCAATATCACTTTGAGTATGAACTAGAATTTATACGCAAAGATTTTGTGGTAGAAAGAATAACGTAGCTCTGAAAATGTGCATCATCTACCTGCAGAATCTGAGAAAATATTATTTTATATGATAAAAGGGATTTTGGCAGATGTGATTTGTTAAGGATCTTGAGAAGAGAATAATTTTTTTTGATTATTCATATAGGTTCCATGTAATCCCAGAGTCATTACAAAAGGGAGGTGAGAAAGTTATAGTAGAGAAAAAAATAAGATATGAATTAAAAGAAATGTTGAATTTATGTTTTGAAGATGACGGAGGGAACATCAATCAATGAATGGATGAGCTATTCCAAAAATTGAAAAAAAAAAAAATAAGCAAAGAAATTCTCTGTGGTTCTTTCAGAAAGAATGTGTTCTGGCAATAATACCTTGATTTTATCTGTGTGATACTCATTGTTGGAGCTCTGGCCACAGAAATATAAGATAGTGAGTTTTAATAACATTTTTACAGTGGCAGTGAGAAACTAAGGAGTACTACAATATCTATCATATAAAAATCATTCCATAAGTGGATGCTAATAATTGCTATGTAGTATATAAAATATAACATTTAAAAATATTTAGAAATCCACAACATGGCTATTCATTAATAAATTAACTAAAATTTATGAGGGGACAAATACTCTGGATAGTACTATGCATATATAATTTCTTTATCCCATATATTATAAAGGATCATTAGTATTTTTCTAATACATACTTGGCAATTAAAACATTTACAAAGAATAACTCATCAGATCAGTCATTAAATCAGTCATCATATATGTATAAAATAAGTAGCCTGGTTTGCATACATATTTTAATCAATTTCCCATTGTGCAATCAGTCACAAAAACGATGATTTTTAAGTTACCATGTATTCAGTCTATTTTGAACTATGCTATTTCTCCATCCCCTCCTTTAAAAGTAGACTAGTATTCTTATTCCTATTTTTTTTCTCGTTTGCTATTTAGAGTCATTATAGGAACCAAAATCTGTTCTTTAATCAGAATTCTGACTAAGGTTTAAAACAAAATTTATGGATCATTTCTCTTAAACTTTTCTTCTGATCTTTGATATTCTGGATTTCTTATTTTCTTCTCTAGTAGTTGTGACTTTCATTTAATGATAGCAATTTATTTACCTGCCTTCAGTGCTTTTAATTTACTCAGGGTCAGTCCAAGGCATATTAAAGTGAAGACCTTTGTTTATTCTCAATATTTTTAACTTATGCTACCAAGAAATAAGTATATTAGAAACAGTTAAACAGGTTTATTTATATAGTACATATATACAGCGTGTTCTAAAGCCCTTGGCCATCTGGAGATTAACATATGGTATGCATACTAATTGTAGCCACTCCTATAATTCACAAAACAATGCTTAGAGCCTGATCCTTGCCTGGTCTCATGAGAATCACATTTTCTGAATCAGAAATTGAGATCTGTTATCTGACAAATACTTTTTTTTTAATTTGCAAATCTATTTCTATAGCAAGCTTCTCAATTACAGATATACATCACAAAAATAACTTCCGTATTTACAGACTTCTTTAATTACATCCCTGACCTAGCCTCTCCTTCCCTAACCTCAGCTCTGAGTACTAGGAAGGCTAAAAATGTCTGCCTGCTTTTGTTGAAAATGCCAAATAACATACCTGAATATGAAATAATTCAATGTGTACATATAAAATACGTTTAGTGATTCTTTATTATAAGGAATACTATCATAAACAATACTATTATATGATGGGAAACACCATGAAAAATAAAGAAGACATTGCTTAATTGGTATAAAAATGAATAGCATATTAATGATTATTTGTTAACTACTATTTACTGAATGTATTTTTAATTCTAAGGATCTGATGTTGGTCTTTCTTATATATTTCCACATCCAACTAAATATGAAAAATTGTTCTATTATGATGAGACACTTTATTAGTCACTTACTTAAGTCAGATATATTCACATTTTCATGTGAATACTTTTGCTTTGCTTAGATCCTTCCCTATACTCAGGTCTACCTATTTACCTTTTTTTTTTTTTTTTTTTGGAGGCTTATCCAAGCATATATTATGCCATTTCTCTGTTTTTAATTTTCTAGAATATCTCCCCCAATTCCTTGAATGCATACTGACCTGTTTTTACTTGAAATCAAGTTATTCTATGTCCTTTATAACTATACTTTTTATATCTTGATTACCTATTGCCTATTTATTTGCTTTAACTGCTTTCTATTAGTAAGTAAGTTTTTACCTACTATTTTAGTAAGCTTTTCAAGTATAAGAATATCACACTGCTCACTTTTTAAAAATGATGTTCTGGTATATAATAACTGTTTCATGAGGTTTGAGATTTTGCCTACTCTATATTCATCTCTAAATTCACTACCAATGTCACAAATAGATTGGTGTACAGTAAATATTTGTGGAATCAATGATGTCGATCACTGTTATTATCAGAATTTCATCAGGAAAATTTCTGCCTAGGTAGTGTTACTGAATCAAATATAGAAACATTTACAATGCTACACACTTCTCAGCATTAAGGAGACAACTATTTGAGAATTATGGCCTAGCCCCATCTCTGGCAACAAGTTTGGTAATGATTTATTGGTAGATATGACCCATCTAATAAAACATGCTAGGAAAACAGGTTGCCTGACACCAGAAGGAAAGTAATATGCATACAAATAAAAGCAAATGGAAAACAGTAGCTCTGGAACAGATAAAAATATAAATTCCATGGAATTAGTTGCACATAAATAAAATAAAAGTTTTATCTGTTCATCTTTTATTATAATCTAAAAGCAGAGCACATTTTTTTCTTAACAATTATGGAATTATTATATTTACAATTTACAATAGAAGACTTTGATGATCTAAATATAGTTTGTTGATGAGAAAATACAAATGCTATGTAATTGCTTTTGCTTATAAATTGAAAAACTGACTTCTGATCTGTATTAAAACATATTAGGAATTTGAAACTATGAAAATTAGTATTCTAATAATCATCATTAACTCTTAAAATGCTGAGGCTTGCTCATTCATGGTAGTAAAATTTTACATGTAAAGTTTATCCAAAATTTTAAGAATAAAGATCATGTGTCATACTTGACTAAAATATAAAGATTATATTTTTGCAATGGAGATTTAGCAAATGATTTCAGTTCTTTTAAATTAAATTAATAGTGGGGGGACTTTTGATAATGTCACATTCATCTAATATGACTTTGAATTACATCAAGGTCATGAAGAAAATAATTATGGCTTTGAAATAAATACAATACCATGAAATCAGAAGGAATGAATTTTGCTCTTTTCCCTAATCTATTCAGCTCACTTAAATAAACGAGAATATATTCTACCTGTGTTGTAATATTTCACTAGTATAAACATTTAGATAAGGAAACAAGAGCCTACTAAGCATAATTTTAGGCTCTCATTTGTCCCAAACTATGATCCAAAGATCTTATCTAAGACCATGTTTATAGATCTTGAAAATAATCCTTTTCATCAGTCAGATGAAATAATAATAACTTCACTTCAAAGTTATTTTTAAACTGATTTTATTGATATGATACTGTTTCATAAGAAAATGAGTATGGTATTAAGGAAACAAAAATCATTTTCTTTATAACTCTATTGACATGAGTTTTAGCAAAATCCATACATAAGTTCCTTTGTTCTACTTAAAAGTATATATTTTCTAATATGCCTATATACCGATAAGTATATAAGTATATTCTTGAATATACTCATATACCTATAAAACAACAAGCAAAGAACTTTCTAATGTAACACATTATTCTTTGTATCCTATTTTATTATTATAAAGATTTGTTGTATATTGGTCATTTCAGCCCAAATTTTTTATTCCATGCTACATTTTTGTTTGTTTGCTTTTATTTGTTTTTTAAAACTCTGAAATCACTTTCATCTCTCCCGGGAGTTTATAAAGTCTCTTCATTTAGTAGTACCAATTTTGGTTATAGAACTGTATTACTGCTTTAACCTCCTCAGAGTTATTTACAGTCAGGTTGGCAATTTTATAGAGTAGCTGGAATTATCAGATGAGAAACAATAAAAGGCAACTTTCATATAAACTTTTTTCTAAAAAATATTTCCCCTAATGTTTAGAATTATTAAAACATCTCAGATTCGCATCCTTTGAGTTTGAATGTCATAGATTATTTTAGTTATTGAGAACTTTATGAATTTGAGAGTTTTAAATATTTTCTGAGAGATGGAATAATGGACCTTATAAGACTAAGACATAATCACCAATGTTTGCTTTTAAAAGTAAAATTCTAGTTTCTCAATCTAAATCAATCTTTAGAACTTGCTTTGAAATACCTATTATCACACAAAACACCTAACAGCAGTTCTACACTTTCATCCCTTTCTGTTATAAAAACTTCAGTTATCTTGAATATAAGTAATTAACAGATTTTAAGATAATAACAGTAATGGGAAGAACTTTTGTAAAATTATTTGACATACATAATCCACACAGTTATATGCTGACTATTAGTAATGATTAAATTTAGCCTTATCTATCCTTATTTGATTATTAAACCAACAGAATGTTATGCCTGATATTTTTGTCTCTTTTGATTTGAAACAATAGGTATGTTTTTACTAGTGAGCCTAATGGGATTTAACTGAACAAAAGCCAAAATGTTTCACAACAGAGCCTAGCCTTCCACATCCTACATTCCAACAAAATAAATAGCATGTTTTATTTTTTCCTATACCAGGATATTTCTGCTTATAAATAGTTTCAATCTAATAAATTGATTAAGATTAAGATGCTTTAATTATTTAAAAATGCTTTGAAATAAAATTTTTAGAGGATGGACAGGGAAAAATAATTAAATACCAGGAGAAGAGATTTTGTAAAATTGAAATACTGTCTAAGTTGCAGCCAGCCTACCCTACAGATATTGGTCTTGCCAGATTCCACAATCTAGTGAGCCAATTCCATGAAATAAATTTCTTTCATTCTCTTTATCTCTCTCTCACTCTGAAGAACCTTGATATTATCCTGGTTAACTGACTTTAGAAAATCACCAAAATTGTAAAAAGAGTGACCTTTCAGACCTGCAGATGGATTAATTAATAGAAGCAGCAAAATTTCATTAAGAATATAGTGTGTAATATCTTGCTGGCAACATGTGAAGTATTAAAAGTTATTAGCCTTGCTCTTCACACAAGTTTTAATACAGTTTTCTGCTCATGCAAAAGAAACTGTGCACCAAAGTATAGAAGCTGTTTAATATATATATATATATATATATGCACATACATATGTGTATATACATATGTATACATACTTATGTACATGCATGCATATATGTATATGTGTGTATATACACACACACGTTTGTCCTGAGAAAACTCAGACTGGTAGAGCTCTAAAAAGGCAAGTAATAAAACAGTCCTCTGCTAAACTAAATTCTGTGTTTTTTTTTTTGTTGTTGTTGTTTTGTTTGTTTGTTTTTTAAGAGGCTAGATCTTGCTATATCACTCAGGGTTTCTTGAACCCACAGACTCAAGTGATCCCCAGGCTCAGACACCTAAATAACAGGTGCACCATTTCCAGCCTAAAATGACTTCTTTGAAACCTTTTGAGTTTGCTACTCTCCCTAGGTTTCTGTCCTTCATGATATATATTGATCCCTTTTACCTGATTAACCCATCCTTTTTCTTTCCTCACTTCTGGTAAACACTAGTAGACATTATACTCTAAAAGAATTTTTCTTTATTTCTTGCATTTGTTTGTTTTACTATTTTTTTTAATTCTTGCTTTTTCTATTTACCTCATATGAGTGTAATCATGAAGTGTTTGGCTTTCTTTGTCTAGCTTATTTCACTATGTATAACACCCTCTGATTTCATCCACGTTGATGGCAATTGGTAGGATTTCATCTTTTGTTTTATAGCTAATTAAAATTATATTGAGTAGAGTCATCTATCCAATCATCTGTTGGGTGAGCACATATGATGCTCATATAATGCTGCAATAAACACATGATTGCATATATTTCTTTTAATTAGTGTTTTTGAATTATATTTTGAGAAGTACTCAAAAGTGGGATGACTGGATGTTTTACATCTATCCCAATCTGGGTAGGTTCGTCATCAGTTCTTGCAGCTAAAGAAATATGTCAGAGCCCTTGGTGGATTTTATAGGCTCTAATTCTCTCAGGAAACCAGGTACACAAGCACCCGAAGAAGGGAGGCTGGACCAATTGTATGGCAAATAGGCAAGGTACGCAACCACTGCAGCTGGAAGACCCCCAGGTCCCAGTTATCTTCACACCCTTTCTCTCGGGCTCTCTCTCTTTTGTTCTCTTTTTCTCTTCACTTTCTCTTCTCTCTGACATTCTTCCTGGCAACCTTCTTTCCCCCTCCTCCTCTTAGTCTGAAGTGTTCCCACTTGCAAATGAGTACACCTATAGGGCCAGGTATTTATAATCATGGGGAGGACACAATATCTCAGGTGTTGGTCATAGAGACTAATGGTGGAAGGGTATGGAAAACCCTGCTAACTCATTTACCCTATACTGGATCATATGAAAAAAAAAATTTCTGCATTTTTTGAGGCCTCTTCATATTGCTTTCTATAATGACGACATGAACATTCCCACCAACAGCATACAAGATTTTCCTTCTCTCCAGATCTTCTCCATCTTTTGTCATATTTCAGATAATGCATTTTTATGTTATTTAAAATTCTGATTCATTTTAACTGTGGTCATTTCACAATAGTTCAAGTAACTTTTAGCAGAAATATTTAGAGAAAAATGAATCTCCTAGCATTTTAAAACTCTGAATTCATCAAATAAACTAAATTCACAGAATATAACAAAGACACTGAATGGGAAAAGGTTGGTATCCAAGATATATAAAAAAACATAATTCTCAGCAAAATAAATCAAATCACTAAGATTTATTTTTAAAAAACAGAAGGCCTAAATAGATACTTTAGGAAAGATACAAGAATGGGAATGGGCAACAGGCAGATGAAAACATTCTCATCAACTATCACCAGTGAAATGCAAATTAAAACCACAATGAACTAACATTCCACACCTGTGAGAATGGTCCTTAACAAAAAAGACCATAAACAGAAAGTGTTTATTGTTGACTTCCCATTAACTAATTTATTATGCATTTCTCATATGAACAGGAGGCATAAATACTATTAAATTTGTATTCTCTTATGAGTCTGTCTTATATTACTAAGGTTATCTCAACCAAGAAACTAGAAGTAGTAGACAAAATATTTTGTATCTATCATCTATCTGTCTATCTTTCTATCTATCTATCTATCTATCTATCTATCTATCTATCTATCTATCTATCTATCTATCTATCTATCTATCTATCTATATTCTATCTTATCTATCTATATCATCTACCTACCTACATATCATATATCTATTCAGTTTTTATGCCAGAGTGAATTACTGAATGTATTGAATTTTAATCTTTTTCTGCCATTATTTGAATTTCAGATTGTACACATATTACCAGTTTGAACTTCAATAATTGACAGATGCCACTATTAGTGGAAAGATTACTTCTCACAAGATAAAATACATCGTGATTTTTACTAATACATGATAGTTAACACTATTTTAATTATGAGAAGACAGCTTCCAAAAACTGTGTAAAAACTTAATACTGACTTAGTGTAAGATTTAGGACTGAATATCGAAGTCCTTGCAATTTAAGGTAGCATATACTGAATCT
Source organism: Uropsilus gracilis (assembly GCA_004024945.1). Classification (NCBI taxonomy): domain Eukaryota; kingdom Metazoa; phylum Chordata; class Mammalia; order Eulipotyphla; family Talpidae; genus Uropsilus; species Uropsilus gracilis. Next base: position 43,641 of record PVHY01000237.1, read on the forward strand.
AGGTAGCTTTTCACTAGCAGATAAAAGGACTACTGGTTCAATGTCTGGAGTTAGATTACTCTTAAATGATTTCATAACTTTTATTTATGTAAGAGTTTGAAATTCAGGTGGATAAACCCAGAAAATACACATATATTTGCTCCATTTGTACAGTCCATAATGCAACTGTATTCACTCAGAAATGAAATAGTTCACAAGGTATAAATGTAAATAAAGTTATATATAGAACAGAATCAGAAAAATTCTATTGAGAATAATAAGTTCATTCTGAAGTTTTCTATTTTTGACATTTAGTTAAAATGACTTTACAGCTAAGCATGTTGTTGGTGCAATAACATTACTAACAAGGTATCTGAATGTGCTATTTATTTTTTGAAGTGGGAAATTTCTCTCTTAGTGTCTGTGGTTGACTCTAGCAGAAATAACCACTTGAATATACCATTACCGAAACTTCAGAAGATGCTCTACCTTAATAATTGAAGGACATTCACAGGAAAGGTAAGATCACTTGAATCCTCGAGTTTAGTTTTTATTAGTAGAAAGATTCAGGTTAGATGCTGACATTTTTTCTCAATTTAGAAACACAATAAGGTACGCAAGTAATATGCACCCAGGGAAAAGTACATTCTGCCCTGGTCAGATAAGCTTTAGTGACATTTTAAGTAGAAAGGTTGAAGGAATCAAGTCATTTTGGAGTGATTTTGAAAGCTGAAGTAAGATTGATCCATTCTGAAACAAGAATCATAAAAATAAAGGCAGTTTAAAAAACGATATAACCCTGCAAATATCTACGCATCTGCCAAGAGAAAACATTGAATTTAAAGAATGATTAAGACAATCTTGCACCTTTTTCTCTATGATAAGTATGTGAATGCACATATGTATGCACAAATAATGTCCTGAAAATACAGGAATGGGTTCTTCAGCTTGCTCTGTATCCTGGTCCTAGATCTTCAGTCCTCAATATAAATTTTACTGAACTTAACTGAACTCTGAAATTTCTGCTTTGTAACACATTTTAAACACTACATATTTGATACTAAAGAATCTGTGATGATCAGCATTTTGTCTCGGAAGAGTACTGAAATATTACTAGGACTTGTTTCCTTGTTGCCTCTCATTTTTAAGGAGAATGGAGCAGATTTTTCTAGAAAGAAGTGATATGACATTATCAACTGATTACTCGAGTGTTCTATATGACTCTACTTGCTTTTCACATCTTTTTTCATTTTCAGAATATAAATAAATTTACATAGTAGGAAGAAGCTTTTAGCTGGAAGAAATATATTTAATAAATGTTCATCATAAAATGTCATTTTATTTTTTTCTAATTTTAATAACAAAAGCAAGCAGTGAACTGGCAGCATTCATATGTTTTCAGAAGCCCTTGGTCAGTAAAAATCCAAATGTTGCCCTGAGGCATATTTTTATGAAAACAATTAACCAGATTTCCCCCTCCCAATTAGATTTTATCATTTAATAAAAAAATGCTTCATGCAGAGTAAATCAACAAAAAATATAATAGTGTTTACTTAGCTATTACCCCTAAAAGTTACTGTAAACCTTGGATAAAAATATCTTTAGTCAGGAAGATTTGACTCCTGGGGCAAAATTTGAAGAAGGGTAACTCTGAAAGCTGAGTTAAAATCATTTTGGATCATGAATTGCACTTTGATCATTACCTTGGAACCCTTATGACAAGAAAAATCCAATATTCGGTGAGTACTGGGGGAGAAATGAAATAAAAAGAAGTAGCATTACTTCATTTTAGTGGATTATATCTGACTAGAATTTAGCACATCCTCAAATCAGTCCTCATTATGATATTTTTCTTTGCTGCTTCCTAGCAGGAGTATAGCAAATGCTCTGTAAATGTAAGTTTGCTTAAATGATTACCTTATGCTGGATTATTAGCCTGGTAGTGATTCGGATGTGGTATAGACATGATAGTTCTTTTTGTATACTGGAATAAGGACAGACTATTATTGGAAATTCTAATTTGTTCCTTAAGGGTCTCTCATCTCCTCCACTGCAATTATCTTTTGGATTCAGTTCCTCATTCATGAGGAACAGTGATATTTCGGAGAACTTTTTTTGCAGAGTTTTTGTTTAGAAATGCTATAATAAATACAGATTTCAATTCTAAATACAACTCCAGTAAGCTCTGTGATTTCTGTAATACTCTACTTTAGATAATTCTTTCTCTTTTAATGTAGGCTAGTAATTGTTTTCCAGGACTTTTGTGAAACCTCATTGAAGTGACGAATATGACTTGCTTAGCACAAGTTTGGTAAAGAATAAGTTCAATTCCCTTTCTCTTGACATAGCAAAGAGTCATGGAAAATATATTGCTAACATTATCAGACTTCACTGAGTCTCAAATACTTGTTATACACACTTGCAATTTTGCAAGCTGACATCTACCTACATTTATTCATATTACCTAGATCATAATTTATATGATAATAGAAATTTATCTTTTTCATAGGGTGGTTTTTATGTTTTTGTCATATTTATTTCATTTCAAAACTATAGAAACACTGCCTGTGATCCTCACATTTGAGAAGACTTAGACTGCTTTACATCATGCTGTTCTATGACTAACTCAGTCGCAAAGGAGGTAATGTAAAAAACAAAATATCAGGAAGTATATGTATACCGATTCAACTGATGTATTAGGCAAATTCACAATGCATTTCTCTTGTTTTCTTATTACGTTCAATGTTTGAACTCAGTTTTTGAAGTCTTATATTTTTTTTATCTTGAAACTATTCATGTTGTTTATAATTTGAACATCTGTTTAAATTATCTGCATTCTGTGGATGCTTGCTCCTACTTAATCACACTGCTACCAGTGACCTGACCTATTCTCATCTCTTTATATCTGTTTCCATACTTGAATAGCTTTGATTAGAGAGTTCTTTCACCCTAAAAATCCATAAGTACAGAAAATGTAAAATGTTGGAAGAGAATCAATGATCAAAAAATAAAATGTAAATGAAACCTGTATTTATTTCAATCACAGCCTTTCAAACTATTATCATTGCAGAAATGTTAGAGAATATATAAGTTGCAAGGTGGTAAATTAAGTGGCAATATCAAGTTGATGCATATTGCTTTCTCAACCAGGTTTAAATTTACTCTTTAGCTTTCAAAGCAAAGACTGTATGTCTTCTACTGAAGATATTGGGGATGAGAATATTTATTCCAGAAATTGTGCATAAAGGGTTTTAGATTCCAAGAGTAGAAATAGAAATTTTTCTACAAACATACACTATTTACAGACCTATATAAACATAGCAAATATAGAAAACTGATGTTAGGTGAAGTCAGATTATTGTAATAAAAAAAAGTTGCAATAACTTGCCACATATGATTCAGAAGTATAGAAGCAAATTTTTCAGATGATTAATAGCATGAAACACCCACCATCAAAGTATCACCAATGTTCTACCATGGTCTATTTATACCCTCCTCACTTCCCCTAGCTCTTCATTTTTTCTCTTCCCATTAGGAATGTCAATTTTACTGTCTGATTCCTGTCACTTATTCTCAGATTTCCTTTGTTTGATTTTCTCTATCTTGCACTTATAATAAATTTCTCTAGTTTTTCTGCTTCAGGCTTATTTCATTTACCATAATCCACTTCACTTGCATCCATGCTGTACTAGATGGGTAGATTTCATCTTTTAGCTGAGTAGTAATCCATGGTGTCTGTAATAATGATATATTACCAAATTTCTTAATTTATTAATTTACCCTTGGACACATAGGCAACTTCCATAACTTAATTAGCATAGATAATGAAATAATGGATATAGTTGGAATTATTATCAGTGCATTATTTAAGTAGATACCTAGAAATGAGTTTTCTATAAATATTATAAGCATGTCTATTTACAACACTTTGAGAAACCTCTCCATTCTATTAGCTAATGAGACTGGACCAGTCCGCATTTATAACACTATTGCACTAGTGTTATTTTTTATCCACATCCTGTAGTTACTCTTTTTGCTTTATTTTCATGATTTAGCATAGTTCTCAACAATGTTATTAATTGATATTTGAAATCATTTCCAGTGGTGTAATCATGTGAAGTTTTCATATCAGATACACAAGGGTAATTTCTGATGTTCAAAGATTTTTAAGTTTCTTTTGAGATTTGACTGTGGGTTATGCTGATAGACTACTGACACATTGGTGGTCAGTGTGATGTGTAACAACCGATGAGTAGGAGGTCTATATTTCTAATACACAGACAGTGATAACTAATGGTACCTCAATTAAAAATTAGTGTAAAAGCATATAAATAAATACATGTAGGTTCATATTATCTGTACATTTTAGATAAAATGTGTATGTTTTAGGTAGTTAAAACAAATACATAAACTAAAAAAAAAAAGCCAGCCTGTAATAAGTGAATTCACAAAGAAGTTTTTATATTAAATTGTTATCTATTCTTGTATAATAAATCCGTCAAAACTTTTGACTTAGAGCAAAAAGAATCATTTTGCTAGCCTCTCTCACTTTTTATGGACTGATTATGTGATTCTTTCTCACTGTCCCTGATTCAGTTGCAGTCAGAAAATAGATGAACCTGAGTTGATACAGATTTGTTGATGCTGGTTTTGTTTTGGTGATTCAGTTGGTCAGTCACCCTGAAAATTTAGATACAGACATGCTCTGTTTCCTGGGTATCCTTAGAGCATAATTGGTTTCCAAGAGTGAACATCTCTGCACAACCAAGCAGGAGTTTTATCAATATCAGTGATTTAACTTTGGAAGTTACACAGTGCTATTTGTTTATGATGAGAGCACCACCCAAATTAAAAAAAAAAAAAAAATGAAGGGAATCTAAATCCTCCCTCTGAGTGGAGGAACATCAATAACATAATGTAGGAAAAGATGTGAAAGAATATAGAACTCAAAACTCAGTGTTTTACATACAAATGCATTTAGAGCATTGATGCTAAAGTTCACAAAATTATTATCCACAAAGTTGTTACTGTTATACATCACTTACCATGATTTCAGGCATTGCATAAGGCTAGAAGACATACTGTTAATAATGCAGTAACTAGCAAATCATAAAATATTTTAAGTTTAATTATTAATTTATATGTATGTCTATATATTTTAGACCCTTACTACTTCTAAATTCCTAATTCCTTCACCCCATTTTAAACAATATATTTGTTTATCAGAAAATTATTCTAAAGCTAATTTCTAACAAATGTATGAGTAACAGCTATTTGATCTAGTATCAAAATTGAATAGATAAATATCCAAATTTGAGCATTGATTCTATAGATTCACAAGGTAATGAACTTGAAATCTAATATTTCAATAAATAATTACATGATTATAATCCTGACTGTGTTTCATAGAGGAAATATATCATAGTCCATGTTATTGCAAACACATTGCCCTTTTTTGCTTTGCTGACTTTTCAAAACAATTGGTACAATTTATTATGCTATTAGAAAAATAATGAAAATAGAGATTTTGTCTGATATTGACTTATAATTAAAACATTAGCAGTGAAATCTATTTTTAATATAAATGAACATTCAATAATAAACCTGTGACACAAATTACTTATCTTAGAGAGATGCATAGGGGACTTGAAAATTAATAACACTTTGAATATGCATTTAATATAAATCATGAATTAAACACATGATGCCAGAAAAAAGGGTGAACTTGGAGTAAATTCCAAAATGCATTAGGATACTCTTTAAAATTTTAACTCATTTTTATTATAATGTTCTGATATAGTCAAACCCAAATTTGTCTTTTTATCTTTCTGACAATACAGATTTTTATATTCCTGAACCCATAGTATTACATTTTTTTTTTTATGAAAAGAAAGAACATTTATCAACTTTAACTGGCTGTTTAATTATAGGTCTGTCATTTTCAAAAGAGAAACCAAACCTCACAGAAAAATCTCATAACATGGGAAAGAAACAATATGCTTGCTGTTTTCATGGATACTTGGACTTGGGTATCTTGGGTAGCTTCTTATTTCACTATTGTATCAAATGTGATTTTACTGTAGTATCAGCCACTCAGGTTCTGTCTATATATTAGAAAAAAAATTAACAATGAATAAAATATAACAAACAGGTTCAGTTTCATTTCAATAATATTTTTGGTGAAACTGAAGAAAACAAACAAAAGAAAGTAACAGTAATAATTTTTCAGTACCCAAGATACCTGTATTATTGGAATCATATAAAGTGAGTGTTTAGAATATGGCCATTTGTTCACAGTTTATTTTCTAGACTACGTTTGCTATTATTTTATTTACATTTGCAAGAGATATAGTTAAATAAATAACTTACAAAGTTTTCAAAAGAATAAGGAACACATAGATAAAATATTTTAAATGATTGAAATAGTGTTAACTATAACATCAGTAAGTTCACACTATACACAGTATACCAACTGCACATAGTATTTTACATAAATTAATCATTTAATCTTCATTTTTAATTATCTGCTTTAGAACAGTCTAAGAGATATTCATAATCTGTACAAGAACACAAGATTAACAAGTAGTAGAGTACAGACTTGAACTATTATGCCCAATTGTACTGTCTAAACTGTCCTTGGAAATTCAGAATAATCTAGTGGTTTCAGCAACTGGGTAGTTTCTGATCAGTTTCATTTTTGATAATTTGGCATCTACTTCTTTGTGCTGAATCTGAAGAGTATGTGCAATTTTAAGTACAGTTCCACTAAATAAGGCATTGTGTTATTCAGTTAAAAGAGAATTCTTTGGGAAAATAAATGTGACATCTATTTGATAGCTGAAAGTTCTCCCTTTTATTACGAACAAAATAAATAGTTCTCTGTTATATTGTAATTTCATATAATAGTATTATATAATTACTCTCCAAAATATGCATTTTTCCATGTAATCCAGTCCATTAGAAAAAAATGAAATATATTCAAAGTGCTTATGGTTTTACCTTTTGAAGGATACCAAAATTATGAGTGATTTTCTGAAGAAATCATAGGTTGTTTAGAACAAAGGCTCATTAATTAGTTAATGATACAGGTTGCTACAGTGACTAATTTGAATGGTAATGAATATATAAAACTGTGGGATAGTTGCCACATTTTTTTTTGTCTATTATCTTTAAAAAGCTTTTTCATATAATTAATTTGAGGATGTAGGAGGTAAAGCATCATCTATAACTCCCCCAAATTAAATCATCTATGGTAACTTCCTGTCTACAAATAGATCTTAACAATGTTTAAGGAGATTCTCAGGCAAAATTTTGATACATTAAAGTTTAAGAATCAGAAAATAGTACCATTATTTCTCTATATTTTTCATAAATTATATAAAATGTCTTCATATTAGACCAACATGAAAATGTGTTTGATAATTAGTAGGCTTATATATTAAATATCAAAAATGTCCTGAATTCAAATTATTTTGAATTGTTAGAAAAGACAAATATACTAGGTCCTAGAAGTTCCATCTCTTTAAAAACAGCAAAGACCTTGCTATGTATGTCTGATATCTATCAAATAGATAATACTTCATTGGCCACAAAGACCAGAAAGTTTCGCTTCAACTTGCTAGGCTAGGTATTTCCAACTTCTTTTTGCCTTTCAATATACAGATCATTGTGGCACAAAGACCTTCCTACTATAACCTTCTATGAAATGTTCAGGTCAAATAGTCTTTTAGTTGAAATACATGTTTTGAGTGGGATTGTGCTAATTCTAAAATCATTTTCTTATTCTGAGTTTTATGTTTGGCAATAAGTTTTTCTATATAGGTGCCACTTTATATTTTCATACATTTCATCATTAATGTATACAGCACCTTTTGCTTACAATTTTGTTAGACAGCTGAAATATTGTTTTCTCTTATGGTCTTCTAAAATACAAGTACATCCAATACCACTCAGGATATTCAACTAGGAGTTAATGCAAGAGGATACTGTGTTGTTTCTCATGTATGTATGCTTAAATCACACCCACAGGATGGAATCTCTGTGTGTAGATGCCCTTTGTTTTCCCTTTCACCATCATAATGCCCATTCTGATAATGCAAAGTGGAACATTGAGCTGGTTAAATGCATGCTGACAATTTCTACTACAGAATCATAAATGCAACATCATAATTACAGTGTAACTACGGGATATACTGAACTCTCACTGGCTTTTCTTTCAGGCACAGATTTAGAATAAAATGTGATTGCCATGACATATATTTTATTGACAATAACCATGAAATATTCTGTAGTGTTTTACATATTATAAAATGATTCATTTCATTTGGTTCTCAAATTATTCTGTGAGTTGAGTAAATGTTAAATGCCTCAAGTAAATATTAAATGGCTCTTGCTCTTGGGAATTGGAGTGAATTGATTTAAGAAATACTGAGCTGTTAAGTAAAATAGAATCTGGAAACAACCTAGAAAACTCAGAAAGGTCTATTTCAACAATACATTAAAATTTGGAACTCTTAAAAATAAGTAAACACTATCAAGGAAAATTCTAAAACTCAGAATGAAACTACCCAAAAAGTGGTCTAACTTCAATTTGAAGAATTATATTAGTTAACAGTAACTTTGAAAACTTGTAAAAAACAAATTATGCTTTTTTCAGCTATAATAATCTTATGAGTATGATGTTTAGAACCAATACCATATATATATATTTTTTTTAATCTAAAGAGCTATGTGGGTGCGTTATTCTTTTTTGTTGTATACACAACAAATAATATATGAAACTTATATGTAAATATGGATTAATATTTCCCTCAACTGAGAGATATAAAATGTGTCCATTTATGTATAAATTACCATCCTTAGGAAAGACATTTTAGAAGAGGTTTAAATATGATTAGTAAATAACAGGTAAAAACAAGGTTTTATAATGTACATGATAAGTGTGTACTACTTTTAGGAATAAGGACCTCAATTTCAAGAGGGATATTTTTCATTCTTCACGAAGCTTATGTAGAACATGTAGACAAGTTCCTCTTCTGTTTTCTTTTCCATACTAGAGTAAAAAATCTTTAATTCCAACAGATCTATTATATTTTTATAAAGATTTCACAGCATAATATTGTTTTTTAAAAATGAAGCTTCCTTTTAGATATACAAATTTTGTTAATGAGAGTGACGACAGACAGATCACATTATAGTTAAGAACTTGGACCTTGATGTACCTCCTCTGGAAGAGCAGACTCAGCTTCATCTCAATACCAGTAGTTATCAAAGACCTTGAAGTTCATTTCTTTCTTTGAAGAAAAGTATAAAAAATACAAAATAACTTCACTCAGTTTGGAGATAACTAAATGATACTATCCAGTAGAATATTTTTTATCTTTTAATGTATTACCCATTATTAATAATCATCTTTTTTTTTTTTCTAAAAACACATCGATGTAGCAGAACATGGTAAGGGAAAAAAAGGAAAGAAAGATAGACAAGAGAGCAAGAAACTGAAGAGAAAGAGGAAAAAAAGGAAAGAGGAGGAAGGAAAAGCAATAATTTTGCATCTTCATTTCCTTTATGTTTATGAAAAGAGAAAACAGGAATCTATGGGATGTCTGTGATTGGATTAAAGCTAGTCAGGGTTTTACAGGCTTAAGAATATTTTCATGATAAAGGGCCAACTCCAGTATAATGTGAATAGTTTCCAGCAACATCTAGATAGTACATAAATAGCAAGTATAGTAGCAAAAATTGCCACAAATCTATAATTTGTAACAAAAATCTACCTATCCGAAATCCAAGTCTTCATACACCCAGTTTTCCTTGTGAATATTATAGATTTGTATTAAGAGGAATTAAATAGCAATTTCAGTGTCCACAAGACTACCTGACTACCTCACCAAGAGAACACAGAAGAGGAATTAAAGGACAACAGATACAAGCAAAGATTCACACCTTTTGAAGAGGGGAGGTCAAAAGCAAGGGACTCTCTTTTTGTAGCAGAGCTGAGAAAACATGTGTGAAAAAGCATTACCACAGAAACACATAATTTTTCCTACTAAAAATCTTTCATATGATGGAAATAATTGCTATGACCTGAGTTTTTATTCTCAGGGGATGAAAAGATGAACCTGGATAATAAAGATATCCCTGCGTTTTATACCCCACACATTTTATAGAGAATATAACTATTTTACTCTCTCTCTATTTATGTATATATGTATATATATATCAATACTATAACATAAAAGCTTAGAAAAATGATATTTTAAGACAACATAATACTATCTGATAGTCTGAGATAAGCAAGGGTAGATTGATGGAGGGCAGAATCATCTCACAATTTTGAATAAACATGTTTTCAGTAGTGTTCTTAGTAATATGCTGTTGTGATTTTAGTACCTTAGTGTCACATGAGTTCAGAGGATTCGATTCACATTTTTATATACATGAACAATCACTTTGGAAATAAAACTAATTGGTTGGTAAATTCTGGGACTATGGTGGTATGAAGTAAACTTTAACTTTTGGAATTATTGTGGAAATAATCTTTGTTGTTAATTAAGGGCTGATTCATGCACTTCAACAATTAGATAAACATGTGTATCTAAGATGAGTACAGCATCCTGGGAAATATTATAGTCTAGACACTTACATATACCCCTTCTGAAAGAGAAATCAGCACTCCACCAAACTCTTTAGAATATAACTCCCCTATAAATGTCAACATGAGTATTGTTTCTGTTTTACTATGATTTGATTTTACCACAATTGTAGTTTTTGATTTATTTTTTGGACATTGACTGCTGATTTTGCCTAATATATATTTGCTCTATCCTTCCTAACTGAAAGGAACAACAGTACTTAGCCAGGTACTTGACTAGTCAGAATATGTTACCAGGACTTCTCTACCAAGAGACAAGTCATTATGTCCTGATGAATGTGATGTTGGATGATTCAAACAGAATGAGCTGTGCTTGTGCATTGCTGGGAGAACCTGATAACTTATTAAGCAATGTATTAATCATCAACACAATCTGTCTCATTTACTGTTCCTAGGAGAAGTAAAGGTATATGGAAGGACACTGGACTTCATGTTCCATAAGTAACAGAACCTAGAGACATGTTGCTGCTGTATGAGTGTGTTCTGGGGACCAAATGATGGTCAATTTTAGGCAATTTGAGTTCCAGACAGCTGTTTCACATCATTATTGTGGCAATAGCTTATTGTCAGATCACTCTGTTTTCTTTAAACCCTTTTTATTTTGAGTATGCTGGCATCACATCCACTAAAACACTACTTACAATATGTATCATCTCCTTAAGATAAAACTAATTTTGCCTTTCCTTAACTCAGAGACTTCTCAATTGTGACAAGAATACTTAGCTGACTTGTCTGGGAAAAAACTGATGAAAAGGGTCATTTTCTTCTCCACATTTTCATGGAAGTAGATTCCATAGCACCATCTTTTTTTTTTTTTTACTATTTTATATTATAATCCTAAAGTATACATTTTTACTCTTTTAACTTGCTGAAGAACTACTTGCTTTTGACCTTATAATTTTTTTCTCAGGAAAATAATATCATATACACTCTGCAGTTTATGAAATCATTTAGACAAAAAGCCATTATATAGTCAAGGGAAATGGCATTCAGTGACATATAAGCTGAGTCTTATATGTCTTGTACCAAACAGATAATCCTACAATTATTATTAAAATATTCAGAGATTCAATTGCCCTGTCAGAATAACAGAAATATTAATAAACTTCATAATTTTGTTGTGCATATAATGCTATCTCATAGGTTTTAATGTTAAACAAGCCTCATGAGCAAAGAAAGTCTGGCAAGTACTAGGTAAATTTCCATGTAATCATATTATTTCTTTCTTTCTTTGCATTTCCCAGACCACATTAGTGATATGCAAACACTACAGCAATTATCAGTTAAATTTCCCCTTTCCTTTCTAAATACTTTTTATACTTTGAAGATCATACTTAAAATCCATTGTAAATTCTCCATATCCCTATTCTTTCTCCCCAATGGTTTTTCCACCCAGTTCCTTCTTATGGTGGTTCCCACAGTGAACAAATTCTCTAAAAATAGACAGAGAGTTCTTGTAAGAGGGAAATTAAGCAAAATTCTTTGATAACGTAGGAAGTAAGGCTGGAAATATTTCAATAAATGCCATCCAATACACAATATCAATGGTGACATTGTATATGGTCACATATACATAGAATTTCTCTGTAATACATAAACATAGCATATATACACAAATATGCATGTGTGTGTGTTGTATAATCTCAATTTTGGTTACTTCATATTCTGATTAAGGAAAGAATTTAGGGCTTAGCCTTCAAGTCTTTAAAAATTAAAACAACCTTATATGTAGTTTTATGCAGGAACATGTAGTGCCCGACTTAATGTCAATTAAGATGAGGTATGTATATATCACACAAACTCTACGAAGATCAAAATTTAGATTATTAGCATTCCAACACGTATCCTCAAGATTTTTCCTTGTTACAGTTTACCCCAAGAGTATCCCCAACTCAGATCTCCATCAGCATAAATTAATTATTAATAAATTAATAATTTAATGTAAATAAAATTACTCAGTTCTACTCTTTTACATCCTGACTTCATTCTTTGCACATTAAAATGCTTTCTGTTTCAGGTACTCAAAATTCTTTCCTTTTTTATATTTCTAGTCATTACTTGAATAAAGTAGTAGATTGATTTCTACCCATTTGATGACTTTTAAATTGTTCCTAATTTGAAACAACTATAAATATAGTTTGGCATACGCAATATTCTAATCTTCTTGGCCATGCACTGGAAGTAAAACTGTGAGATATATTATACACGTGTGACTAATTTTGTCTAATAATGAAAATTATCCCAAATAAGTACACTAATTTTTACCACTTCAAGTAATGCAAAAGTTTCACTGTTCAACACCTTTTCAAAGGCATGCTGCTTACCATCTTTTAATTTCAATCACTTTGGTGGGTGCTTAGTATACCTTATGACTTTAATTAATATGTACCTAATGATAAACAATGTTGAGCACACTTTAGATATTTTGGACATGTGTGCAGTACATAATAAAAACTTAGTTGTGTTAGAATGTGAATATATTTTTCTTATTGTTTTGAAATTTTCCTGTGATATATATCTTTTGTAGGTCTGGTAGACTTTACCTAGACAAATTTCTTTACCACCTTGAAAATTTGGTATTTTACATTCTTAATGGAATTTTTTGATGAATAAATGTTAATAATTTAAATAAAGATCATTTTATGTATTACTTCATATATAGTTAATGCACTTTTTAATTTAGGTATTTAAAGTTAGTGAACAAATACAATATTGTGTACTATGATATATGTATATATTAAATCTGAGCATATACATGAGTATGACATACACATACATATTTGCATGCATATACACATGCATGCATGCATACATGCATATTTAGAAATAGAGAGTATGAATTATCTGGGAGAAGGATAAAGAGCTTATTCACACCTCAAGCTTCAACATGCTCGGTCTGTTCCTTATAAAAGTGATGATATAATTATCTTTTTTATTATTTGCACATTACACTATATAGAGAGAATTTATTAATGTGTGATGACCTGCATTTTAACTTCATCCAATTTATGTCACATGTAATTTTTTTTTAATTTAAACAAATTTATTTATTTAGGTTGGGTGTACTCTGGGATTTACAAAGATGTGAAATCTATATATAAGTAAATTATTTGATTATTAAAAAAACAATACTGATGAGGATAATAAAAGGCATTTCTTCCTTGCTACCAAAAAATAAAACTATAGCATAGAAAAAATAAAGAATAAAAATAAATAAAAGTTAAAAATATATTTTAAAAAATTGTACAATTATACTCTTATTTTATAATGCAGAAACAACTCTAAAAATTGACTATAATTAATCATGAAACAAAGAATACAACTAGACATAGTAGTTTAATAACATAAAAAGGGGAAGAAAAATGTATTGATAAAATGTCACTGTAAATCAGCATCAAATTAAGGTCTTTATAAAGTTCTAGTCTATCTTTTATTTTCAGTGGAGTAAAATTAAATCAAATCAGACATTGGACTGAGAAACACAATCAAACAATTTAATTTGAACACTTGATTCATCATCATTCATTTTGAAGATATCAGACATGTTTCTTAAAAAAGAAAGGAGTATTTTAGTGAAAACATATTATTGTGTCTTGTAGATATGTAAAATAAATACTATTTTTAATAAAGTACACTTTAGAGTTCTAATAATCAAATAAAAGTAATTAGGAATATATTGAGGATTAGGATTAATATTTAGATATATTTCTATATGGTTAACATATTTAAATAGGCTAAATGTAGATTTCACAAGCACAGCTAGTCTTTAGACACTAATGCCTGCATATATGGAATGAATGACACTAGAAGCATCTTTAGTATAATTTCTATCCAAGGAGCACATTTCCACCCATATTTAAATGTCATTCTTCCTTGCCAACTCAAATGCTGATGGACTTTTTTTTCACTTTAGAAAAAGTGGCCACATTATTTTTCAAACTTATTACATGTAAATGAAAATTAAAGATATATTAGCAGTATTTACTACAAGGCTTTACCAAGGCTGGGCACGGTGGCGCGTACCTGTAAACGACAGTTTTTGGAGTTGCGGTTCGGTCTGGGGATCACAGTTCGAGTCCCGCCCGGGGCAACACAGTGAGACCTAGTCCCCAAAAATAGCTGGGCATGGTGGCATGCACCTGTAATCTTAGCTACCTGGGAAGCTGAGGCTGGGGATTGCTTGAGTCCATGGTACCACCGGCAGCATGAACCTGTGGTTCCACGGGCAAAAATAGTGCAACATAGTCTCAAAAAAAAATTTTTTTAACATATTTTACAGCTGTACAAAGATTTATTTTTAAGGTGGTCAATGATTCTTAATCATACAATAACCAGCTGGGCATGGTGGCGCATGCCTGTAAGAGTCAGGCTAGGAAGCCTCAGCTGGGACCAGGGATCCTGTTTAGAGTACCACCGGGGCACGTAAGAAGACCTCGTTCCAAAAAAATATAGCTGGGCGTGGTGGCATGCGCCTGTAATCCCAGCTACCTGGGAAGCTAAGGCTGGGGATTGCTTGAGTCTGTGGTACCCCAGGCAACGTGAGCCTGTGGTTCCACAGGCAAAAATAGCAAGACCTAGTCTCAAAAAAAAAAAAAAAATACAATAACCAAGAATAATTAATATGTCTAATATAATTTTGATATTGCTAACCTTAAAAATTAAAATCTAAAAACACTTGCCCAAATACAATTTTTTTCAAATATACATATAGTTTGTTGGTTATTTATTAACCTATGTCAGGCTTCAACTCTTATTTCTGTATATAAAAGTGATAGAAATATTTCTTAAAATAAAGTAATAGACATTAATCACTATATTATATATTTTGGGGTTTTTATATTCTTAATATTTTCTTTGAGATTTGTAAATTATTAAATAATTATAGACCGATATTATAGAATAGCTATTATGTATTTTAATATATTATATATATGTATACATATAGTCATATGTAATATAAACTATAGACACATTTCATCATACATAATTGTTTTCCGAAGATGTAGTCTCTACACAGTGAGCAACTAAAGACTGGATCTGTTATGGACTAAATGATACTCACCTGTCTACTCACTCTCCCCACACAATTGTAAAATTGAAACCCTAACCTCAAAGTGACTGTAATCATATAAATGGTCTATGATCATGTAGCTAATGTCAAATGAGCTCTAGCTTGAGAAGATGGATATCCTTACCAGAAGAGGAAAAGATAATCACACTCTCACTTCAAACTCAAGGACAGAAAATGTAAAGTCACAAGAAGAAAGCAACTATCTACCAGTCGGGAAACTAGTTCTTAGAAGAAATTAACTTTGCTGACACATTGATCTTGGACTTCCAAGCTCCAGAATATGAGAATATACATTTCTGTTTGTTAAATCATCTGTCTGTGGTGTTTTATTTTAGAATCTCAAAATAACTGATACGGGATATATACAGTTGACTTTGGAATAACTGTTATCAAAGTTTTGTATGCACAAAATAAAGTTTAAAATTGAAGGTTTCAAAAAATATATTTATATCATATTTGCAATGAATGTGGTCGCAATACTTTATTATTCTGTATTGAGTAAAAAATCCCTTCCATATTTATGCTTGATTGCTCAGAAATTATTTTGTAAGGTTTCTTCCATTCTTCATAAACATAGCTTATCTTTAGATACCTGTGTCTAATGTATGGAATGGATTACACTGGTAGCATCTTTATCATAGTTTCTATCCACAGAGCACATTTACATTCATATTCAAGTGGCATTTTTCTTTGCCTATCTAAATTCTGGTCCGCTTCCTGACAACTTATTTTTTTCTCAATTTCATTTTATAAGTGCCCACATTAAATTTCTAATTTAGAATTAAGAAATGTACTTGGAAATCTTATCCTTATCCTAACTTCCCTCTGAGGGAAATTGTGTTAATTAATAATTGTGTTATCATTTAGTTTATCACTAGGAATGTGATTTTCAGTTGCTTCACTTGTTTATGCTGGGGAAAAAGGTAGAAATAGACTAAGTGAAGTCAATATGGTGCTTCACATGAGTCATTAGTAGTACTTCCCTCAGAGGGAAGTTAGGATGAGGATAAGATGTCCAAGAAATTACTAAAAAACATCCAATCCCAACTGAAACATAAGCATTTCCAATTTACACAGTGGAGGTACTATATGCTGTGGGTGGTGGTGCGATCCTGTAATCCAAGAGGTAGGAGACAAGAGACCAGGGATCACTTGGGTTCATGGGTTCGAGATTACCCTGGGCAACATAACGAGACCTGGTCTTGAAAAAGCAGCCAGGTGTGGTGGTGGGCACCTCTAATCCCACCTACCTTTGAGGCTGAGGCTGGGGATTGCTGAGTCCATGGGATCCGGACTACCCCAGGCAACATAGCCCTAGTCTCAAAAAAAAAAAAAAAAAAAAAAAGAGGAGGTAGTATAATTCTGGTGATACACAAAGGACTATAAGGGAAACAAGAAAGAACAAGTTTAGGGAGAAGTTTGAAGGACATTGTAACCACATTAAGCACAATTTTTTTGAACCACTGCAACAATACTAACCTGACAATTATTGAACATATCAACTTACATTAATTTTTCAGCCTCTGTTCTTATAATCATTTAGTTGAACAATTATTTATTCATTTTAAACTCTTTCAGTATATCTTTTCCAATGATGTTTTTTTAATTCTGTAGACTACTAATCTATTTCACCAATTATACTTAGGAATGTCATCTTTATCTTCCAATAGATATAAATCAAAACATATACTTTCATAATATCTATGCCTGTGCTTCTTTAAGAAAGTAATTTAGTTAACAATAAATAAATAGGATCTCTTCTATACATTTCAATATATTTTTAGAATAAGCATGAACTGAAAACATAAAGTCCTAAAAACATCTCATCCAGAAGAGTCAAAGTGTATTCTCGGTAAATAGAGCTTTTATTATTGTTTTTATTGATCATTCTTATATTAAGAAGTAATTTGTTAATACTTATGAAAAGTATTAGGTGATTGACTAATGTTTCAAAAACACTATTTCAAAAGTACCTTTTACCAAGTACAAATTTAAAGTTACAAAACAATAGAGAGTAATATCATCTGTACCTCTAGAAAAATTTAGTTGAACAAGATAATTATAAATACATTCAAAATTATGAAATAGGGACTTTCTTTGAATCTATATCATGCACAAACTATTGGGGTTCTAAAGTGAAAGGATATCTATTGGGGAAAATACTAGCATGTGGGTTATATTTTGACAAGGCTTTATAATTTTAATAATGCTTATGAATCAAAATTAGTTTTAGTGATTTCTAGGTAGACAAATGTGCTTCTGGAGGAGGTTCAAGGCATCTTATAAAGGAATCTGGCAAAGATGTGCCATGTGCATGAAGCTGTGGAGGAGAGAATAGGATGGGTAAAATAAGAAAGATGATTTTGCCAGAGTTTGAGTGCTTAAGTGCTTGGCTACAGTAATACTCAGATTTTGACAGAAAATTTTGGAGAAAATTGTGCATTAGCAGAGAGAGTTCATGAGAAAACATGGAAGCAGGGACGAAGGACAGCTGGCAATTCAGGGAACTGTGTCTGAGACCTGGCCTAGCAAGATGAAGAGAAACAAATGAAACATAGATTGAATAAAGATAAACATTTCATCAGAAGTACATATGAAAAAGGAAGACTGGGTGTCTTTTCTAAGAAAAGTTTTCATTTTGTTTATAATTATGCAGAAATTTTTAAAAGAATTGAGTTTCCTAATAAGTTCCACTTTCTACAATTTAAAAAGATTGTAAAAATTTTGAGGGTTCAAAGTAAATGACTATTTGAAAATTAATACCTTGAGATAAAGTTAGAAGAAACAATGCTAGTCATTAAGTTTTGATAACAGTTAAAGGCTACATAAGATATATATTTTAAGATAAATATTATTTCACTTGAGGGTGAAACAAATACTAATAGATTGTTCTGATTTCTTATTAATCTCATGGGACCCAACATTCACTATAACTTGATTGGTGATTTTGATTAGCCTTTAATGTTTTTGAGGATTTTAAATATGATTATATCACATAGAATATGATTATATTATATAGATTACATAGATATGATTATAAGAAAAATAATCATGCACTCACTTTCCTTTATATGTACTACACTAAAAAGAGTAATTCAATGAAATTTTTGTGGTCCAAAAATTTTGGAGCACTTTAAGAATATTAGATTTATTCTTTGTTTACTGATAGATATGTAGAAATAGAAACAAACACCATAATCTTCCACTCAAATAGTTTCCTCAAATCACAGTTTTGAATTTAGTTTTCCACTTGAGGAATAAACTGGCATAGCGCAACAGCTTTCCAACACAGGAGTATATTACCTCAATCACATTAGGAATATTCCCATTCTCCTGGGTTTGACTGCAACCAGGAAGAATTCAGCAATAGGGAAAAGAGCCAAATTTAATATGATGGACAGTTTCTGACATGATTTACTTCACTCAGGGATGCCATATCTTTCAAGGGACACACACATGAAATCCAGGAGTAAGTTTTTAGCTGGTTGATATTCCATTTGAAAGCAGAGGTTTTTATTTATTTATTCATTCATTTATAATCTGGCTATCTTATCTGTTTATTTTTTGTTGCTTTGTAGAATAAAATCAGATGTATCATTATTTCTTACTATGCAAATAAAAAATAAGAATGGCTTGCCAAGAAATAACTGCTTAGTACAATCTAAATAATGACTTTTTAATTCCTATTAGAATTTTAAGTTTTTTTTTTTTTTTTTTAATTCTCATTCTTCATCATATTAAACACTGAAACCTATCCACTGTAGGCTGACCAGTAAACTAACAGACTATGGAAACTGAGTGGGAAAAAGGCATGATGTTTACTCCTGAACATCAGTCTGCAGAATATGTCAAGTTCGTCGCCTACTGAGATGGGAGTTTTATTAAGAGATGAAAATAATCCTTTTTATTAGAAAGAACATGGAAGCACTCTGCTTTTCAGCTAATTCAAAGCTGCTGCAAGTAAAACCACTGGCATCAGAGTCAGAAAGGAGGAAAACACCCCTACACTTGTTCCTTTTCTCCTTCAATAATTCCTCTCTTCAGTAGAAACTGGTAAATGTTTCTGCTGAGGCAATGACTGCAGAGCTAATAAGGAATTTGAAATGTGCATGAAATCATCACTGAAGTGAACGGTGTTCAGCTAACATAAATGGAGTAATTGTTTATGTACGTTTATAATCAAATTCACTCACTTTCCAGGTAGTTCAATTAAACTGTACCTCATTAATTCCTTAGAGAATAAAGAAAGCCATCTTGCAAAATTTTAAATGACCTCAATTGAATCAACTCAAAAAATACACTGAAATTGAACTATCTAAAGAATTGACCTTGAAAAACCCATGTGCCATTGTAATCCTTTTAAATTAAATTATCCCTTCTAATTCTTTGCTTGCAGTTTAATTCTCTTACATTTTCTTTCATTTCCAACCTTTTAGTTCACCTTTGTCAGAAAATTTTCTACAGGCAAGGGAAAAAAAAAGGATACTTTCATCATAATGATGTACTGTTGATTCTGTATGGAAAGTCATTGTAATTCTGGAAGCTGTTCCAAGGTTCAATGGATGCTTGCCAGAATTTTAGTCTGTGAGAGCTAAGTACTTCTTGTTATGTGGAGTGAGCAATACTCCCTGCATGGAAATAAGTTGATTTCCCTTACCTACCTAGAGCAAAAATCTGAAAGGAAAAATACAAGCCCTTATCATGCATGCCAATAGTCTCTGCCTATATGCCTCATCTCCAGGTCCCAGTCAGCACAGTGTGTGCATACAATACTGGGTAAATACTTGTTGAATGAATTGAATGAATAAGCACACATGCCTGAAATAATGAGAAGATTTCCATAAACTAAATACACCTCAAAAAGCAGGTTGATTACATTGGTGTTTTGTGGTGACAATAGAAGCAAACGTAATCTTTAATTTCCATCCTTAGATTTTTTTTCCTCAGACATTTGCTGTATTATTATATTTCAAGGTTGAGGGGGTGAGAGTAAAAATACCATCTGACTCTCCAAATTAACTTTCAACAGCTTTTAATAAATTAATAGGATTGTTTTTGTTCTGTGATGAAAATAATACTTCACTAATAATTTCATGAGGAAAATGATAAATAAAAACAACAGCAAGACAACTCAAATACAATAGATGAAGGAACTTTTCTGACAGTGTTTGACTTACATACTAATCTTGGTGTTTTAAAACCTGAAAGGCATAGAACTACATATAGGTGCATGATACTGTGCCTTATTTCATCAGAAATTGATTCCTAAAGAGCAAGTTCCTTCCTTCATTCCTTCAGCGGCATGCCCCTCTCATATATTCAGTTATGCTACATTGCTTGAGGCTGTGCTTCTCTGAATCCTTAACATGTTTCTGCTGCCCTCTCTGCTTGTGATTACCCCCATTTCAGCTCACTTTTCAGCAGCAGTTGGGTCTCCTGCTGTCTCCTATTTTCTGCACATGTGTAGCTCAGTAGAACTGTGATATGATGAATATTGTTTCACTGTTGCCAGACCAGACCAGCTATATTAAAGGACTGTGTTTGGTGGCTGAGTTTCCATCACTGCTGTTCAGGAGTGTTCAGAGGTAGGTTTATGAAACAAATTCTGAATCCAAATATCTTAAGGATTAGAAGAAACTCCCAGAATGTACAGGTCCTGTTTAAAGTGCAGTCTTGCTTAAAATCCAGAGTGTCAGAATTTCTCTGGAAGTTGCCCCTAAGCTGACTAACAATTTCCCAAATGTGACTAGATTAGAATATATTCTTTGATCTCATATGATTTATCAACCCAAGTGCACCTTAATATTAACTGGTGCAAAGTAGGAATGCACAGATACTTGGATGAATTACACAGGAACTACACCATAAATTGTGAAGTGGAATAAAACTTTGACAACAGTTAAAGTAATTTTGTTGCTGTTATTTCTAGTACTTTTCTTCTTAGTCTTCACTGCATCTATGGCTGCCATGTTGAAAATGTTTTATTTTCTCTAGGAAAACAAAGCACAAAAATAACCAGAGAAAGAAAGAAGTCATAGAGTTGTTTAACATATTATGTAAAGTTAAGAAAGTAGGGGAAATATCTACTAAATCAGATGATTTGAGGTTTTTTGGAGATAAGAATTTTAGAATAAAAGTTGATTTGTTTGGTTAATCAAAACATTAAGAAAGGGATGAAAAGAGCATAATCCATATTTTAAAACACATTGCATTTGTTGGGTGGTGTGTGGGGTGGGTACATGTTGATTAGACAAGAGTGACAGAAAATAATATAGGCAGGACCCAACAAAGATGGCAGAGAAGAGGATTGAGCAAAGGAGTCCACAGACTCACACTCTCATCTGTATATCAAGAAGAAAGGATGCAGTAAAGACAAATAGTCTGTTCAAAAAGTGTCCAATGTGTCACCTCTTTTCTCAACCTTTGACAACTCTTCAGATGCAGTAGATCATTATAATACATCATAGACTTTAACGATAAAACTGGGAAAGGTGAGAGTGTGCCAGTGAATGTGTAGAGGTATTATAATTTTTAAAGAAAAGAAGACCATCACTGACCCATAAATATTCTATAAAATAAGAAAACTTTATTCTTGAAGAAATGCCAATGTCCTGAATATTTGGGTGATGAGGGAAACTGGAAGTTTGCCAGTGGATGATGCAGAAATATGCCTGAAGACTTGAGAACAGATGCTTTTCTTAACCACATTTTGATGAAGGTAAATCATAGTTACCTTCTCAATTTTTTCTTTGTGATTGCTCCCATACTCTCATCCCTATCTATTTAGACAGCAATTAGGGAAAAAAAGTGAAAAGGGAACAACCTGAATTTACTGAGCATTTTGAATTGGATTAAAAATGAAATTGAAGAGTTTGTGTTATATAATTAGACTCAATTAGAAAAATGCAATTTTAGTTTTCTATACATGATTAGGTGTTGTTTATTACCCTACAAAAGTATAAAATCATAATTGATGCAAAGATAGAGTTATAACTCACTAATCACTACCTAGATAAGTTCTGAGTCCCTCTACTAATTTTTCACTTCAGGATGAATTTCTATCTTCTCCTTCTTCCTGCTCCCAATATGCTCATGATTTTTAGTTTAATAGAAATCTTCACTAGTTATTCTTAAACATAAGTTATTTCTTTCTTACCCCTGACAATTAATAATTGAAATACCTCTCATCTCATATTTTCAACTTTTGCCTTCGCTCAATGTAAAGCATATATTTAAAATAAAATGTTAAAGGAATGACAATCTCCCTAAGAATTACAAATTATCAGACTTTTGTGTAAACAGTAAGAATACAATCTTCCTTGTGCAATTTTATCAAACACTAGCTCATTTCTTCTCTGACCTCCTTATCTTTCTATCTGTCCCATTTCTCTCACTTTCAGTGGGTGTATTTGTGTGTGTATGATATAAGTATTTTTTTCTTAATTTATTTATATATAAATTCCATATCATTGTAATCCCAGGGATTTATTCCTCCCCCATCCTCCCCTCCATTCATCCCTTTCCCTCCTACCCAAAGTTATGTGCTTCAATGTGGAGAGAAAGGAACACTACTACACTGCTAGTGGGAAAGTAAACTGGTCCAACCACTATGAAAAGCGTGTGGAGGACCCTCAAATTAATGAGAATGGAACTACTATTTGACCCACCAATTGCTTTCTTGGGAATCTACCCAAAAGAGTCCTCAATGTGGGTACAAAGGGACACCTATTGTCAGATGTTTACTGCAGCACTATTTATAATTGCAAGGACATGGAAGCAACCTAAATGCCCCAAAACAGATGACTGGATGAAAAAAATGTGGTATATATATACAGGATATGTTTTTTTAACTAATGAGAGTAGGTCTTAGATATCATTACCTTTTATCATTTTACTTTTTCAATAGTAAGAACAAGTATACTTATACTAAGAACAAGAATATCTTAAATAACCTGAATATAATTAATAAATTCATAAAGGCTATCAGTAATTTAATACTTTATTCTAACCAATCAGTCCTACTCCAATTCATTCAGTTGTGCCAAGAATGTCCTGTGTAGGACTGTTTTTAATACAGAAGTCCTTCAGGGTCATGATAAAGTTTACATGTCACTTCAGAATTTTGTAGTCTAGGAAGGTTGCTCAGCCTTTTCCTTGATTTTCATGACACTCAGATTTACTGGAGAATACAAGTTAGTTATTTTAGACAATCTCTCAGTTTGGACTTGGCTGAACTTTTTTTATGATTAGATTCAAGTTATGCTTTTTTGACTGGCATGTTTTTGAAGAGATTATGGTTTGATAATCTAAGAAAATAATAATTGGAGACCTTGCATGTTCCTTTGCAATTTTTTTGGTGATTCTAATTTTTATCACATTTTATTAAATATTGACTTAATTGCTTCATAATTACTGATTTACATTTTGCAGTTAATCACTAATTTGAGGATGGTCCTATGAAAAAGTATAAATATCCTGTTATTCATCAAATGCTCTCTTCCTACTTGGTGAGTGTGTTGATGTTTTTTGAGAGAATCAATTGATACTGAGCTAACTACAAAGGTAATTATCAGCTAGCATTCTTTTATTTATTTATTAGTTCATACACTGAAATGAAATTTCCTTCTCCACTAGTTATTTGCTCTTTCATTTGTGTATTTATACATAAATGGATATGTGCATGCATGCATTTATTTTTAACACATTTGTAGTTTTTCAATAG
Organism: Uropsilus gracilis; assembly: GCA_004024945.1. NCBI lineage: Eukaryota > Metazoa > Chordata > Mammalia > Eulipotyphla > Talpidae > Uropsilus > Uropsilus gracilis. Next base: position 68,067 of record PVHY01000237.1, read on the forward strand.
TATATTAATATTTTTATATACATTTTGATGCTAAAGGCACCGGATAGCTAACTGGAACTTTGCCAACCTGGTTAATCTAACCTTTTGACACACTGTTATTATTTCTTAGCGCCTCTTTACTTTCTGGCACAGAAAAATGTTTCAGTCTCATCATTTAACTTCCCTGCAATCAATCATTTTTTCCAGGTAAGAATTATTGGATAAATCTTAAATACTGATTACAATAGAAATAGAAACTCAATGGCACAGGGTGTGTTCATTTCTACTGGTGTATCTTTTTTGAAGAGTGTATGTGCCCACGCACATGTGTGCATGTGTGTATGTGTGTGTGAATGTACAGATATTTGAAATTATAAAATAATGAATAGTGATATTAATTCATTAATTTGAGTTCTCTTAGCAGGTATAAAAACTGTTTCAGAGCTCTTAAAAATTTGTTAGCTGTTCCAATAATCTTACATGAGTATTTATTTATTTATTTTTATTTTATTTTTTAATTTTTTATTTATATATAAATTTCACAACATTGTAATCTCAAGGATTTGCCCCCCCTCCCCTCCCTTCTCCCTTTCCCTCCTGCTCAAAGTTGTGCGCTTCAGTTTGGTGCTTAGCTTGTTTTGACTTTTCCTCAAGGCTTTTGTTTATTTTTTTCACTATATCCCATATATTAGTAAGACCATTTGGTTTCTGTCTTTTTCTTTATGGCTTGTTTCTGCTAATATGATTTCTCCTACATACATCCATGTTGTTATGAAATCGTCGAATTTGCCATTTTTAATTGATGAGTAATATTCCATCGTTTATATATAACACATTTTTTTTCACCCAATCATCTGTTTTGAGGCATTTAGGTTGTTTCCATGTCCTTGCAATTATAAATTGTGCTACAGTAAACATCTGAGCACAGGTGTCCCTTTGTACCCACGTTGAGGTCTCTTTTGGGTAGATTCCCCAAAGAGCAATTGCTGGGTCAAATGGTAGTTCCATTTTCATTAGCTTGACATGATGAGTATTTAATCAGAGTAATTTCTCACAAAGTTTATAAGACCTATAATTTTCTTTCAAAGTTTCTCATCTTGAATTTAATTATTTTATTTACTTGAAATACAGTTGACTTCTTTTGTTCTTCGTATTCAGCTTTTCTTTTCTACCTCAATAATCTATTTTTAATAATATTTAGAACACTAAGAATTTATTTAAATAGTGAGAATTATTCAGAAAGGTAGACAAGGTATTGTCACTCTTTACCTACAGGTTACTGAAGTTCTAGTGGACACCCCAAAACCTCATAAAAACCCAGAAATGCACAGCTGATTAAGCTTGGTTTTCTGAGTTACAGAGATATCACAAGTCCTTTAAGTCACTAGATTGTAGAGTAAATTTTGATGTAACTATTGTTCAAAACAAAAGAATCCTTGCAGAAATGATGCATGCTAGGTCTGGCATTGGGAAGCTGAAAAATGAATCAGAAACATAAAACAAAAAACATAAAAACAAACAAACATAAAAACAAAATTGATCAGCATCAACATATGTAAAATGTTAATGGATTTTATGTCATTGAGTAAAAATAATGTATATTCATATTCAAAAAGAATTCATCCATATGGACATATATATTTGCAAAATAAAGATTACCAGGAAAATTATTATTTTAAATAGAATAACAATGACATTATAAATGACTTATTAGAAATGACAGTTATATGATTATCTTTTATAGTAAAGATCTAAAATATCTTTATTTAGAAAATAATCATTAATAAAGATTTAATCAGAAGGAGGATCATTTGATGAGGAACAAAATATTAGAAATAACTTGCAAAAGAATATCGTAGATACCTATTTAAGTGTCCACTAATTTGACCTTTGCTTCCAAACAAAAATGTATAACTATTTCTTTTACAAAAAGAAGTAAATATGGTCTTTCCTCTTTTTTACCTGAAATATTATATATTATATATAAGCATGCATCTGTACATATTGTCTCTTGCACCTTATTACTTTTTTATTGTGCAAATATCCTGGAATGAATTCTATGGAAGTGAATTAAGAATTTTCTTTTTAAACAACTGCATTAATATTCACTTCTTTATGAGAGTACTTTCCAAATCCTTGATAATTTCAGACTGAGATGATCTTAAGTTCTACTTTTTTTTTATATTCCTGCTCATAATTTTAGTATCATTCTTCAAGTTCTTTCATATATTTAAACGTTTCTGCATTTTTACAGAAGTGTTCACTATTTATATAAACAGCAAATCCTTCTAACTAAATAGGTGTAACTATATATGATTAAAATATTAATCTTAATATAAAATACCACTTTGAATTTTGAGAGTTTCTTAGGATTTTTTTTTCTCCTAACCTTTTTGCTCTACTTATAGGAAAACAGCCTCAACTCAGTCCCACCACAATTTCTTCCATTCTCATCTTATAAAATACTGTTTGTTAGGATAAACTTTTAGAGAACACTATGTAACATCCCATTATGTTTCCATTATGACTTTTCATTCTCTTGCCACTTTTTGTTTCCTTCTTTTCTTTTGTCTCTTATACCAATCAGTTCTTACCAAATCTAATACTGTGTGTCAATTTCAACACCTGAGTACTCTATGCTTTATTCTTAAAGGAATTCGAGTGGCATCTTTTAGCATGATACATTTCTTTTGATTTCATTACTTAGTATTCTGTCCCTCTATAGGTGAGGAAAACAAATACAATAACAAAACAACAAAAACCAACAGGGCAGTCACTCAGACATGAAAGACAATTGTTTTCTTACATAAAAAACATCCATAGGTAGAAAACCCACACACTATGATAACGTCAATATTACCACAGGCAGGTTTTCTCATGATTTGTCATGGTTCTCATAGTTCCTAATATCATCACCCACTTCTAATCATCAAGGAGGAGGATGAGGTGACAAGGGATGCGTTTTCCATTTAAGGCCATTTCCTGGAATTTTCATGAAGCACTTACACCCAGAAGTAGTTATTTGACTAAAACTAGCTCGTAATGAAAAGCTGGGGAATTGTATCTGTACTTTCCTTGGCATGTGCCTGGCCCAAACTTAGGAATTTTATTACCAAGTAAGTAGTAAAAACATATGTTAGGAGACTTTACATATACATTTTCCACAAATAATTTTAATTGCTACATCTAAGGTTGAGGTGGCATACTAAAAGAGGGACAGAGCATAAAGAGTTAAAAAGAAAGCTTGAGAGGGGAGGGAAAATTGTATAGAACAAAAGTAAGGAAACTGATATTGTCAATAATAAGACAATATTATAGATGGAACTCATTTCATTATAATTATCACCCTCTTATTTGGTAAAGTAGACAAAAGTAGAAATAAATATGAATTCAACTGGACATTTGAGTAGATGATTTTGGTACTTAGGCTTACGTATTAACACTATCATTTTTTTTCTTTTTCCCATTCACTGTCAGTTTGATTTATCTATGTAAATTTTGATTGAATGGACATAATAACAGATGCAATCAATCAGATGTTCAGAATTGTCACCATATTCTGAGAAATAGATGATGAAGATTTACATTATTTAGTGACTCTAAAGATTAAAACAAATAGTATAATAGTATAAACTCAATAGTATAAACTCAAAAATAATTAGCTAAAATATGTAACATTTCATAAATAATTCATTACATATGAAAGTTGATAAAGCACAGGGGCAATTCTAAATTTATTGGGTGCCTGAATGAACAACAGTCCTGACCTCTAAAAAACTATTACCAGCATTATTAGATTTAATAGATAATATATAAATTGATTGGAGTTTATTGATGTGGAGACAATGGTATTTGTATCCTTCTGGAGGTTATCAGTATGGTTTTCTTTTAGAATTTGAGAGACAAGAGTAAGTTTATGAAATGGAACATTTTAATAAGTCAAAAGAGAGAGAAGAGAGTGTAACTGAATGATGTTGTAAAGTCCAGAGGTGACAAAGAGAGATGGAGGCAGCAGTGCAAGTAGAATGACTACCTTCATAGCACAAGAAGAGATTAATCATTCTCTGAGATTGGATCAAAAGTCAAATTCTAGTTTTATCAATTGCAAAGACTCAGGGTTTTGTTTCTTGAACATATTTTACAAAAATAAATAGACAAAATCTAAAAGCCATACTGGCAAATGCAGAAACCACATCACAGTTTGCTAAATTTGTCTCCAAGTAACATAAGAAACATCATTCTCTATGTGAAGAAAAGGAGATGAATATTGAAGGTTTCAGCAGAAGGAATAGTAGAATTCCTTATAATTATAATTGACTATCTTCATGGGTAAGTGAAAAGTGAAGTGAAGTCTCGGTGTCAAGCAGTAATTGATCAGGCTTACTTGAGGTCTCAATTGAGAAGAATGGGATTACACTAAAGTTAGACCTGTTAGCATGGTTGTATAAACAGATGCCAAGTCAGAAGACCTTTAGAAAGAGTGGATATTATTTATGAAAGTATCTGAGAAACGAGAGAAAAAGAAAAATGATTGAGATGATAAAAACAAAGATGAATATGCTGTTGAAGCAAATAGCAATTTGGATAAGAAATGGAGAACATAAAGTTGGTGAGAGGCTATGAAGAAGAAAAGCATAAAATACCATTCTTAGAATAGAAAGATGGGGAAGCTTCAGTGACTAATGAAATACTCTTGGTGACATATGAAATTCTCTGAGTTTGACTAAGAACATTCAGTGACTTATGAACTACTCTTAGCTTGACTCAGAACGTCAGAGGGAAGTTAGGAAGGAACACAAATTGAAGGAAAAGGCATGAACTGTAATAGAAGGGCACAATATCTTATTGATTGTTTTTAAGAAAGTAAAAGGATATAATAGACTGAATGTAGGAATGAGGTATAAAAGTACCTAGGCTACTTCTAAGCTTAGTGCTAGAAGACTCAAGAGAAAAAAAAAAATGCTTGTGTATCATAAGAATCCTGAAGGCAAGGGAGAGATTAGAGCTAGGCATGAGCTTTCAGGTGATATTTGAACATCTGGGATTTTTATAATATCTAGATATTTCATATGATACAGTAGAAATGCTTTAGGAGTTGAGGGACTAGTGTACAAGTTTATATATCACTAACAGATTAAATTCTGGGAACTGAGACATGACTAAGCAATCTCAGATTTCACATAATGACTGATTTGACCAGGAAAAAGAATATCATGACATCATCATTGATAAACTAGACAGCGAGTAGTGTGACCTTTGGTATGGGGACAGGAGAGGGAGGTAAAGGGGCAGGAGAGGATAAAAAGGGTCTTGGTGGTGGAATAGTAGGGTTTGGGAAGTTTTTCAGAAGCTTCTATTATACAAATCTTCTACAACTATTGCCTATGATAGAACTTAATACACATTTAGTACAGTTTGCAGAAAAAAAAACTGTCAGATTTTTTCTATTTTTTTCATATTTCTTTAGTTTCTAGTATCCTTTATATTCCTTTAGTTGGCTTACCCTCTCATGTATAAGAATCTTTTTCTTGATTCTCAGTTTATATTGTGGTAAATACTACTGAGAGTTTTCAGAGAAGTGTATTCTTTCTTTGACAAAAACAATATTTAACAGCTTAAACTGAAAGGTTAAATAGAGAATTTTTTTTGCACGATGATGACATTTGACATAAAGTAAATATACCAAATTTTGTAAGTTATAATACATATCTGTTGTGATTTACAAAGCCCTTATTAAGTCTTTTAGGAAAGCCTCTTAAGAAGGTGACATTAACAATTGCTATCACATTTTACAATGAGAAAATAGATGTAAAGAAGCTAATTGGTTTGTCCAACATCACAACACCAATTACATTAGACTAAACATTTTACTCAGGTTTCTTTTTTTCTGGTAAATTTAATATACTTTTTAAAATTTTAAGTCAAATATTTAAATTAAATGTTAAGATATTAAAATAAATTTAAATAAAGTATATAAATATCCTGGATTTTACAAAGGTTAGGATAGAAAATTGATAAAGGAAGCCAATGATATCACAGATTTGGAAGACAGTCATCAACTTTGTGGATAAATAAAAAAAGTTCAGACTTTTTCTTACATAGAAGAACCTATGAAACATTATAAATGCAGGTGCAAGTTGATTTTTGCAGAGTTTTACAATTTCAATGTAATCACCTGCCTTTTTGTCTTACTTTTGGTGTTCTCTCTGCCTGAGATATTTTCAAGTTAAAACATTACTTAAAGGAACATTACAATTCCTCTTTCTTAATAAAAGAAGTTTCCTTGATCCAGTAATATACTAAAAGTGCTCTTTAAATCTCCTAGCAGTCTTAATACATTTATTCTGTCCCTTTACATATATTCCAACTTACTCTATAGCCATTTGGGTAATCGTCCATTAAGCTGCCTATAAAGTATAGATAAGAATAGCTACTATATTAGGAAATTCTTAAGAAAGAAAATATACATACATTGCAACCATATTAGAAATAAATGAAAAGTGGACGAAAATATTTTATAAAATACTATGTGATTGACTTATTTACTATAATTAATTCTGAGTATATGTGTCAGTGTATCATGGTTAAGAATCAGTGTCTTGCTTTAAACTTTTTATATGCCATCACTTACATGCTTTGTGGTTTTAAGAATATTATACTTACTTATGTTCCAGAGTTCCCATCTAAAACATGTGTATAATAAAAAAAACTTGACAAATTATGTAATTTTTAAACAAATTTTATCATACATCAATGATCTAGTGCATATCAAATTGATGGATACTTGTGAAGCACCTAGAAAAACATTCTGATACTTTATAAGACTTCAGTAAATGTTAGTGGTTTTTTTTCTTTTAATTTGTTGAAGAAATTACTGAACTATAGATGATACTACAAACATAGTTATTGAAATTAAAATTAGTTTTAATATAGAAATATGTCAAAGAGAATTTTAAATGTTCCAAAGCAATATGTCATGTGACCATTATCTTTTCAAAGAGTCTTAGGAGAAAGAAATAGATTCAGTATCTACCAAAATCTCAACAGAAATATACCTGCCATACATAATATCTTTATATCAGAAACCGATTTTGAATTATATAAAAATGCAGGACTTTCAATCACACTTAAACATATACTATTAATACATTAACCATGATTCATATGAAGTACTTAAATATTAAAGATAGTCAAAATCTTTTCTGACAGTGTCTGACCTTTATGCTTATCTAATCCTAAAATACATCTTGCCTATCAACCAAAGCTTTAATCACTTTCTCATTTCAGATATTGAAAGAGAGATTCCATTAAATCAAGTAAAGGTCATCTTTCTTTGAAATATAGATTATTCACCTGCATTCTTTAAAGAAGAAGAAATTGGAGAGCAAACTCAATAGCGGTACCTTTCTCTCTACTCTTCAAAGTAATAAGTAAGCAGCCAAAAGGATTAAGGATGATTATGCTCAGCTCTCAAGAACTGAGTTCCAAACCAGATATAAAAAAGTAATTCCAGTTCTCAAGAGCTGAATCCATAGGTTGAAAAAGAAAAGACATATTATGGGTTGTTTTTTTTTTTTTTTTTAGATTTCTTTTGAATTATATTCAGGTTTAAACATCAATGGAAGCAACACAAGATAAGTAGGTCTGAAATGTTCATCTGAAATTTATTCTTGAGTAGGAAGAGGTTGGATAGGAAGCTAAATTTTAAAAGCAAATGTGCATACCTAGAGCATGTCTTTGCTCTAAAGTTCCCATGTGTTTTACCAACTAGTGTAGGAACATCTAAAGACATTTCTCTCTCAAGGAAATTTGGGATGCTTAATTCATGAATGTTTGTTTTTAAAAATTAATGACTTCAATTTCCTTAAATGAACAAAGGTGCTTTTAAATTCTCACTGCTCTTAATGCTATTGTTTATATGATTACTTCCAGACGTTTTATAATATGTTCAATTATTAACCATCACTATGCCATAAAAATAGTATACAAGTATCTATCAAAGAGATATCTAAGAAAAGACTACCCTTCCCCAAAGTAGCTACATGTTACTCTTGCACAGAGCCCATTTCATTGAGTCTTCCTGAAAACTCTGAGCCATATTTTTCTCCTTTCTGTGTGTTTATTTCATATTTTCCTATATAGAAGACCTAATACAGGTATAAAGATGTGTTTATCACAGTACTATTTACAATAACCAGGATATGGAAACAACCCAAATGCTCCAAAACTGAAGAATGGTTGAAAAAAGATGTGGTATTTTTATACAATGGAATATTGTTTTGCAATCAAAACAATAAATATGAAGCATTTTTGATAGCATGGGCAGACCTAGAGGGAATAATATTAGCAGAAATAAGACAGAAAGGAAAAAGACAGAAACCATATGGTCTCACCTATAGATGGGATATTGGAATAACAAGAAAGAAAAGGTCAAAATAACTGGAGCAAGCAGCTAGGGAAGGGGAGGGGAAAGAAGGGAGGGAGAAATCAGGGAAGGGATGAGACAATAACATCAAGACAAAGATTCACGGATGATGGGAGGGAGCCCTGGGAAATGCAATGAGTAATATAACTATATATATACACACACATAATTATGCAAACAACAAAATTATAAATAAAAATATATATAATTAAAGTAAGAAGACCTAAAATATAATCTTCTGTTATCCTATTATTTTATGGGTGCATATCCAAATAATGTGCCATTCCAGAAATAATAGTTTTTTTTCTTACCTCATTCATTAAATATAAGGCCTCTAAAATCCAACCATTACAATATATTGCTGAATGCAAAGTGGCAAGGTAACCTTTCTCCTTTGGTTTCCCATAACCTGTAACCAAGTTCACAAGCCTGCCTCAACAGTACTGGACAGACTTGGAGGTACAGAGTTCTACTGAATTTAGTCTTCCAGAACTTACATACATCAGATGCCAGTAACTTCCAAGAATTTGAGTGGGTTCTTTCTTCAGACATGGGGTAAGTGAAAACAAAAATTAAACAAAGGATCAACAATTCTGATGGACTTGAGAACAAAGCAGCTCAAAAAATATCCAATGCTGAGTTGAACCATCAGTTTCTGGTACCTGAATTTAAGGTTCACCCTTCCATGTTTTCAATGCTAAATAAACATGCTGAAGGACCAATTTTCAAATATAAAAAAGCAGTTTTATGTATTAAGCCATTTCTGTATGACCTTTAAAAACAAATTCCTACCAGCCTGCTTTGGTTGCTATGTAACAAGATTAGCTGTATACAACTATTTTTTGTATACTTGTCAGATCTACATATTCAATTTTATATGTAGTCAAAATGGAATTTATTTTATTGAGCTTATATAATGTATAAAGCATACAGCTTAAGATGAACAGGCCAGTATTCTGGTGCAATGTTTGTTTTACCTCAAAATATAGAGTTTGTCCCAACTTTCAGGTGAATAGATTGTAGGTAGGCTATATTCAAAACCATCACCATTGTAAAATGACTGAGTGTATAACACAAAGAAATAGAATGATGTATAAAATGTGCATTTTTCTGTTTTATAGGATTCAGCAATTTTAACCATATGAGAAAAGAACACTACTGACTCACACTTAAAAGTTCAATAGAACATAGTAAACTTGCTCTTTTCTCATATAGTAGATTTATATGGACCTTTTAGCATAACTCCGTTGTTATTATAGAGTGAATTAAGTATTTTCCATTATAATTGAACTATAAAATTACACAACATCCATAGAGTTGTACTAAGAAATGATAACAATTGGCTAACATTATTTAAAAATAAAACAATTTCAGTACATAGTGAACTATCTCTTCTGAGAATAACTGAACAGTTTTCACTTTCATGATTACAATTAAAGATGGAAGAAGCTTCTAGCAGTCTTTAAGAATTTATAAATATTTAATGTGAGGAATGTAAATGTTTGTTGTTATATTATTTTCTGGCTGCAGATTCCCAATTTTTCAGCATCCATGATGCATAAGCAATATGCAAATAGTTAGTAAACAGAATTAAATTATAGGGAGAAAAATCTTTAACACACCATGGGGCCAGAGAAATTTACAGTGTTTAGAGTCCCACTATGAATGTTGATATTTTCCTCTTAATCAATTGTAGCAGGTAGAAGAAACAGTATTTTGTAAGCCAAGTGAGAAGTATATCCATTTTTATAAAGTATGCCCATTACTCTCATTTCATATCTCAAAAGCAGTATGTTAGCAGAAGTTGCTTTTATATGCAGGAAATAAAATTCATTGCTGGTAAAATGAAGGCAGGATAATGTCTCTGTCTCACAATTCAATCAATTTACCTTCAAAATGAAGATTGTGAACTATTCAAATTCTTGTAGTGTTACTAAGGAAAAATAACTCATTTCTATTTGCTTACTTCCGCCATTCATACACCTTTGGAATTGCTGCCACTTGCAGGCTTTGTGATGGTAGCATCCTGACTACAGTTAAGATCAAGACCCGTGGGCAATGCCCCTGGTCTCCATGAGCATCATGCTCAGAATCATTTCTCCCACTCCCTTTTCCTCACTACATGAAAGACATACCCCAACCTTTTGGAGTCTAAATGGACTGCAAGAGATAAAAAAATATAAGAAATACACCAATATTTGCAATTATTATAAATCCTTAGGTAGCTAATAGGGTATGAAGTATAACTAATACAAGGAACTGTTTCTTTCTTTAAATATTCTTAATTAACGATACAATCAGAAGGGTCAGACTATGCATCCACATTACTGTTTGCAGATCTTCTCCAACAGAATGTCACAGTTAAAGAAGAGTATTCCACCTAGCTTACCTCCTATGTAGGAAAGTCCCCTCTGATAGGTCACTTAGTATGATCTCATGCATTAAAAAGCATGCACAGCTGTTTCTCAAAATCTTCTAGTCTCAGCACAGAAATAAACTGCAATAAGTGTATTTCACACATAAGTTCAGCAAAATGGTATCCAAAATACTATATATAATTTATTTACCTAATTAGATAATGACCTATCTAAATCAGGTCCTTATTATTTATCACTTGCCCAATAGTTCTAAAATATCTGTGCTCTAAACAATACTCACTGAAATTGATGAATATTTTATGGGTTCTTAGGCCCTACACTTAGAGATTCTAATTTAATATGAATAATGAGAGATCTAGAAAAATGACCTTTTAAGCCAGAACCTTATATTTCTAGCTAAAGTAGACCATGCTTTAGCAAGCATTGATAATTAATGCTATAACAAATGCTGTATATATAATAGCTACCCAAATCATCATTTAATAAAACAGAAACAAGACTAAAAGAATGAAATAAATTTTTACCATCTCTTGTTTAATTTTGGTTTCCACCTTCATTTCATAGATTGTATAATTAAACATCTTCCCAGTTCCTTCATTCCCTTTTATGAAATAGTCTTATAGCGTAAAAAATAAAATTCTATTATTTCAGCTTTTTATATTCAGGAGAGTGTGACTTTCCAATCATCTTTATTTTCCAAAATTTCACAACATATATTTTTGCATACAAACCAAATTCAGGGTAATCCCTATCTCTTGTCTTCTCCTGCATTTTTAAATACATAACAATCTCTACTGTAATGTAATCTCTGCCACTCCTATCTTTGAGAGTTTATCACATTCACCAGGACCCCATGCAGATGCCATTTTTGCTAGGATTTAACCCCTCTTATTGTACTTTGTGCCATTTAAGAGATGTTCCTATTTTGTCTCATGTTAAAGATCATTTGTACAATACCTAACAACCCCCCTTAGACACACTGGAGCTATGTTCTCTAACATGGCAGCATCTATACACAGGTACCTAGTTAAATTAAAATTATTTAAAATTAAATAATATTAAAACTTCTGTGACAATAGCACATTTCAATAGGACAGTACCAATATAGGATCCTTATATTATTGCAGAAATTTGTAGTGAAAAGTAGAGCACCAGCAGTTTAAGACTCTCATGAGATTTTTTTTTTATGTATTTTAACACAATAGTTTCATTAGGGTAGAATAATTACATTGTACAAAATGATGGTGGCCCCCCTACTCCAATCTCCTGATAGAGATTTTATATAACCACAAGTACAAGTATTTCCAATATTCTGTCATTGTTTAGTGCCATAGATCTCTCTTTCAGCTACATCAGAATCAGCTGGAGGACTTGTTACAACAGATTGTTTGGCTCTGTCTCCAGAGTTTCTGATTCACTAGATCAGAGCTGAAAATTGGTGATCTGGAGTCATTCTAACAAGTTCCCAGATGATTCTGACACTGCTGATCTGGAGATGAACTTTTGAGAACCATTGACGAGAGATATTTGCATGTTTTTCTTCCAATTTTTCTGACAGTTGATTCTCATTTTCTTTGAGCTTTGTATCATTGTACCTGGCAACTTTCATTTATATTGAGTATTTGTAGTGTACAGCCAGGTCAATCTAGGCGGTTCTAGCAGTTACACAGAGACACCACACCATGCAGGCCAGGGCAGGGCAGGCCAGGCCAGGGCAGGGCAGGGCAGGGCAGGGCAGGTCTAAGGCTGGGGGTGACCAGGAGACAGGTGAATCCCACAATTTCTCAGGAATTTTCAAACTCTTGCTCTGACCTCCTTGTCTTTTTGGCATTTTCTTCACATTTTCTTTCCATGCTTTCTTCTTGTGCTGGTCCCAGGGTGATGCTGCCCTTTGAGCCTCATTTCCCAGACCCAGGTGTTCCCGCTCTCACCTGAGCAGACTTACTGGATCAGGTATGCCCAATCAAGGGGAGGGTGCGCACCTCAGGTGTGCTCATAGAGTCTTATAGCAGAACAACCCAAACCAATTCATTGATCCTACTGTATTTCAAGTGGCAGTCAGTTCTATCCAAGTTATATTTACTAAGTCTTTACAAGTACCAAATATGTGTTCAAAATATATTAATTAGAATCCTGTATCTTTTGTTTTCTATTCTCATGGATATTGGCATTTAGATGGAGATAGGACAAAATAAGATGTATGAAAAAATAGTAATCACTATATTATCCATTATGATTTTGAAATTATATACAAATGTTCTATTTGATTTATAAAATACACAATCCTATCAACTGGTGTTGTAGGTTAAGTGAGTTTGTCAAGTTTTTTTTTTTTTTTTTTTATTAACCTATAGGGTTGGTGTCCAGGATGTTGTGTCTTCCCCATGATTGTGTACCCCAATGGGTGTGTGCATGTGTAAGTACGCACAGTTGGGTCTAGGAGAAAGGGATAAAAGAGGCACAGAGAGTGCATGAACACAAGCGTGAGAGGAGCGCATGAGATAACATCAGAGAGAGAGCAGGAAAGAGAAAGAGAGAAAGCTCAGAGACAGTGTGAATATTCCTGGGGGGGTAGGGCCTGCCCCCCAAGCCCCTTACTTTCCACCACCCCCCCTTGGACTGGTCCTACAGTGTCTTGCCTCATGTGATTATGTAACTTCCAGAATCAATAAATTAGTGAGCTTGATGCTTTCACTGCATTTGGCATCATGAACAAGCTTACTTACAACACAACTGTAAATGAGGATTGGTTATACTACAAGTTTGTGCATGGAGTGTTCCCATTAAAAATGAACTAACCTATACTCAACAAGATCCTACCTCAAACAACAACACTGAATTAACCTACTTGAGATGAACTTGATTAGAGAAAACCCTACACCATCAATTTTTGGTTTAAATTAATTTAAAAGTCAGTCACATGTTTTGGAAAGATTCTTTTAATAATTTGGGCTAAAATTTCATTATTTTTTACTTTTCAGAGTGTTAAGTGACAATGTAAAGTAAATGAGTTGATTGGGCTTTTTGTGTCACTAACTTCTGGTGATTAACAGTGACTTTTTCCTAAATGCAGGAGCTTTTGGGAGCACGAGTGCAGGACATGCATGCCCATCACTGTGGGCACTTGTGCCCAGAGTGTGCATGTATGTAAAGTTGCATGCCTGAGTCTAGAAGCGAGGTTAGAAGTGGTGGTGACAGCAGCACTATTGGCAAGATTATCAGCATGATTACTGTGATAGCAAGAGGCAAGACTACAGAAGAGGAAAGAGAGCCCAAAGAAAGAGCATAAAGATGTGTGGGAGGCTGGGGAACTTCGTTGCCTGCATGCCTCCCAGCTTCCCTGGCATACCAGCCTCCCTGCCCAGGGTGCCTGATTCCCTGAGAGAATTAAGCCTGTGATATCCATTGAGGGCTTGGGAACTCTTTTTACCTATCTGTCCCAATCGATGACAGTCAACCTGCCCATGGCAAGCTTGCCCCAGAGACAACTTTTAAAATATCAGGAAATAATACAGATTAAAACCCTTGGGTAAAATACTAGAGTAATTGAAAGACCAAGATATGTATGAGCTCCCTTTAGAGAAAAAGAAGTTTGAGGATATAGGTGATTTAGGAAGTACAGATAGATGCTCACAATTTCTAGTCTGTATTATCTTCAGGGCAACCACACACTTGAAGCCTGGGGAGGCACAAATGCCTGGAGTGTCTGGTGAAAATACTGAGTCAAAGACAACACATGATATCATACTGTGTTCCTTTTGTCCCCAGGACAGTGATAATTAAATTAATCTTGCTGCCAAAATGAATATAGTGAAATGGGTCAAAATCTTCATAAACCCTTAGCAACCTGACAACAAATTAACAAATTGACTAATGTCTCTGTAGTGTTGTAACATCTGGGACTAAAGGAGGGAAGATGAGATGAGAGCAGCAAAACATGTTTCTTAATTGCTCTGTGGACTTTTTCTATAGTGGATCTTCCTCTCAATTCAATTTAAGTAAATCATTGAGCATATGGTTTGTACTAAATATAGAGCATCTGTGGTACTCACTGCTACGCATATTTGCCATGCAGGTGTCTGATTTTGGACTTGTCATATGGACAGATGGGATTTTTCTGTTTGTCTTTTTTTATTTGTAGTAGATAAGGCAGTTAACCCTAGCTTCTGTTGGGACAGCTTTGCTCACATCAATGCATTCCTTCCATTGTAAAGTCAGAGCTTGGGCTTGTTCAAATTAAATGATTAAGGTAATGCTTGTGAAAATGTTTCCTCAGGAACATTTAACTTTTCAGGATGTAAGATAATATTTTATAATGTTACTTTTTTCCTCTTGCAAATCTTTACATTTTATTTTATGAGTACAAAGAGATAATATAGATCATTTACTATAAACTACAAATTTTGTGAGGTTACAAATATCTTAACATTGAATCTTACACTCTTAAATGGTAAAATAATTTTTATCTCTATTTTAAAGATGGGAGTAGAGAGACACAAGATAATTGGCAGAGGTAACAGTAATTTAGAGATAGAAAGGGCCTTGAAGTCTGTTTGGCTTTACAGTTCCTTCTTCTAGATATTCTTCTGCTTCATTTATCCTCTTAATTTTACAGGTTTGGATTGTTTTCTCTACTTATTTCTCTAATTCTTTATTAGTGGCATTATTAGCATCATATTCATAATCAACTTGTTGAGTATCAATTAGTTTTGACAACCTAATATCAAACATGCTGTTTTCTTGATGGTTGCTCTGGTAAGCAGAGTTGAGTGAAAGTTTGTAGCTACAATTCAAAACTCTTAGAATAGGGAACATATTTTTATCTCTAAAAATATCTCCTACATATGAAAGATCTGATATGATGTAAGGAAAGAAACGAGGAATATAGAACATTAAATCTACATACATCTATACCTCCCTCCCAGACATTGCCAACAGTAGCATGCCATGCATTCAGAATTATAGATCCCAGGGCCTGTAGTGAAGTATAGCTCATGCTATCTGTAAACATTTCCATGGATTCTACAGCTTACCCATTCTTGTCATAATTGATTTTATTCTTTTTGGGTTTTGGAACCACTGGATTCTGAAATACTCAAAATTGTGTCTCACTGATAAATCCAAGGCTTGTGCCCATGATTTAACTTTAGGGCATTTGGAAAGTCAAGAATCATCTCTGGTTGAAAGTAAACATAATCTATTAGAGGAGAAATAATCCCTAAATTTTGGCTGAAAAATATGAGATTCAGATATCAAAGCAAGCAAGTTGATTCCCAGCTGACTCTAACAATGAGTCCGCAAAAGACATTCTATCATTTTTAACATCTGGTAATGTGGCATGAAGACAACCAGAGAACTCTGTGAGTCTTGGATCACAAATTTGGGAGCTTCCAAGGTGAAATCTGAAACTGGACTCCATACCTGATGGACAGAGAGAAACTGAAGAAAGCTGGGCATTACGGATTGGTAGGTGGCAATTTAAATAGGCAAGGAAATGTACATAGGAGGCCTGTGTTGGGTGATCATAAAATGACTGAATTACGTCTGCCTGTTGTACCCTTGAGTTTAGGTAGAAAACTTCCAAGTTTTTTTGTTTGTTTGTTTCTGTTTTTTACCTCTGGATAGTCTCTACAAGACCCTGCTACTGTCAAACTGTGTTCTTAGGGAACTTCTGGTGTGAGGAAGTTAAGCAGAAAACACATTTCACAAACAGGGCTAAGAATGAGGATCCTTTGACTGCTGAGAAGCATAAGCTCAGGCCCTCCTCACGATCTCTTCCCACAGGGAGTCTCAGCACATTCCTTCTCTGTATCTTACACACAGAGTTCTTGGAGATTTGATTGGTAAGAATGAAGCAAGCAGTCATAAAATTCACAGATGCCATTCTACAAAAGCATGACATATAAAGTAAATCTATGGCCAACAGAAGTATCTGAATGAGAATAAAGTTTTGCCCCTATCCATGACAGAAAGGGAATTCAATGCAATAAACCTCCCTCTAAGTGACAGACTGATTTCTCTGGATGATGATGCCATTGTCGAGTGCTCTGTATTCTCTTTTATTTCCTCCAGGATGTTTAGCAGTTGCCAAGTGATTTTTAGGGAAGGGAGGTTCATGTACCATCTGTTTACAATTGTTCTTGAGTCCATTGACTAAATACTGACACTGAAAAAAAAATTCCATATCCACAGGGCTAATCAAGTTATATTTACAATTTATTTTAACTTCCTTTACCACCTTAGCTTCTTGAACATTCTGCATGTGCATAAATATGTTCATTCTAAAGGTCGCCACTTGGGGAGGGGGGGGCATTTACATTCATATGAATTTTGTTCATTTCCTAGGACTGCTGAAGTCAAGTGCCACAAACTGGATTAAACAAATTAAAATATATTTCTTCTAGTTTTAGAGCCTTGAAGTTTGAAGTCAGAGAATTGGCTGGTTGTTCCTTGTAAGGGTGATGAGGGTAAACCTTTTCCATACCTTTCTTAATTTCTGGTAGCCTGTTGACAATCTTTAGATTCCCATGGTTTATAGATGCTTCATTTCTGTCTCTATTTTCTCCCTGAAAGTGTCTCTGTGTCCAATTTTATCCTCTCTATGAAGACACCAGTCATCACATTTGTAAAGATCTTATTCCCAAAGTCAGTCATAGTCACAGTTACTATGGATATGACTTTCATATAGTTTGGGGAAACTACAGTTCAAACTTTAAAACCCCATACTCTAGTTCTTTAGTAATTATAACCTAACATTGCTCCTTTCATTAACTGACTCTCTTGTTAATGTTAGCCATTGCTCAAATTTCTATATTTTCTCATTTCAAATTATTTTGCAATCCAAGCAGAGGAGACATATTGATGTATTTCTCTAAGTTCTGCTTACTAGGAACATTATTTTCTACTCTTACTGGGAATATGATATTATACGTAAAATTTTGCCTCGCTCAGGTAAAAAGTGTATTGTACAGTAGTATCTGTAAACCTATCTGTTTCCATCTTAATCAACCAGTCACATGGAATTCTGTGTGAAGCTGTAGGATATCAGAAATTTGCCAGGATGGGAGAAATAGACAGCAGTGATTAGAAACCATCTGCTCAGGCTAGTCACTGGTGCTTCAATAATTGTTTAGGATCATCTCACATACAAACTTCCACTTAATAGAGAAAGGGCATTTAAATTTTATGGTTTTGTGGGTGAGAATTATATTCAGTTTGAGGTAACAGCAAGTGTTATATAAGCATTAATAGTCAGATTTCATCATCTTCCTGACTCCATTAGCAAGAAGTGAAAGAAGAGAAAAACATTAGAGAAGTATAACATTATTCTGTTGGGTTTTTTCATAGTATCCACAGTTTGGATGCTGTGAGCAATTTTATTATCTGGATTATAAAGGTTAAGTGATAGAGTTGTTTATACTACACACAAGGTGTTAAGACAAAAAAAAAAACCTTATTTTTCATACTCTCTCATACTCAAAGGTCTTTGCTTGCTTTGGAGAATGGGTTGAAGCAATATGTTTTGTCATATTCTTTCCCCTAAAACCCAAAATAAGCATTGCATCTCTTGCTTAGTGGTAGATAAATAGGGCATATTGTCATTTCTTCTTATCTTTTTTATATTGTAGTACATCAAAATCACCATGGTTTCAGAAACTTTACTAAAGAAACTTTTTTTTGGGGGGGAGGGGGTATGGAACAACATTCCATTCTTTGTATAAGTGTATTTTAGTAAATTTCCCCCATCCCTTTATAGAAAGTCTGAAGCACATATCTCAGAGTTTAAGCAGCTACAATGTCCAAAATCATGCCACAGACTGTTCCCCTAGAAATGTGTGTGTTTTCACTGTTAGAGGCAATCTCCATCACTTCAGTGTTATTTATGTTGATATCAGCCACTGCCAGTTCCTGCTCTAAATATGTCTATCCCGTAATTTAATATGACTACTTTTGTTCTGAACATACCCAATGATTGATGTTGCATTGTCTTTTCAAGTTTCTCCTCCTAAAATCTAGCAGTAATTTCCTTAAATGTACCTTTCATGTCTCTGTCTCTCTGACCATAAATTAGTCATTGTTCATGTATCATATATTTATTTTCCCACCTCAAGTCACTTTGCAATTACCTACAGTGTTTAAGATATTCTGTAACCTGTGTCTGTATTTACTCTAACAGAGGTTGGAAATATAAATATTGGGCACATTCTACTTCTAATAAAAAATAAAACTCCTAATGTTGGTTGTTCTCTATCCCTAGGAAAGGGTATAAATGCTGGCCTATTGATGTAAATGCCTTTCCCAGGGTTACCAATATCATTTGATCACCCACATCATTTGCCTTCCCAAAATCCAGTTGTGTGCCTAGGTCTTATTCTAATGCCCCTTCTCCAGGTCAGCCCATGCGGTAGTACTGTTGGTTTTTACATCGAAAATGTGTCTCTTAAATCTTCTTAGACCTAAAATGCAGTTCTTACATCTCCCTAGGCCTCTTTACTCATCCCATCCAAAATTGAGTCACTACTACTTTTTATTTGGACTCTATCAACTGACACCTCTTTCCTTTTTTCCACTTCCTTTTTTAAATAAAGATGCTGATCATGTGAGAGAATGTCTCATTTAAAAAAAAATCTAAAATCATATTATTTCTTTCCTTAAAAAATGAAGCCCAGAGGCCAGGGATCACTTGACTCTGTAGGTTTTAGACAACCCTGGGCAACATAGC
>PVHY01000237.1:87670-107215 GCA_004024945.1 Uropsilus gracilis
GAAAGAAAGAAAGAAAGAAAGAAAGAAAGAAAGAAAGAAAGAAAGAAAGAAAGAAAGAAAGAAAGAAAGAAAGAAAGAAAGAAAGAAAGAAAGAAAGAAAGAAAGAAAGAAAGAAAGAAAGAAAGAAAGAAAGAAAGAAAGAAAGAAAGAAAGAAAGAAAGAAAGCAAGCAAGCAAGCAAGCAAGCAAGCAAGCAAGCATACTTGGTAATTACTTTCTGACTTTTCCTAAATTTTACAAAGTCCTGTTTGATTTTCTTTTTTTTTTTAAAGATTCCATTCTTTTTTGATTTCCTGATTGCATCTCCACATGACTTTTGTCCCATTTTCAACTTGACACCAGTCACGCTGAATCTCTGATTATTCTTTTCTTCACTTTTTTCATCTCTGTTTTTCATACTGAATGTCCTGTGGTTGGAAGTCTCTTCCTGCAGATTGCTACGTAACAGACTCTTGTCATTCACTCAACTCTTGGTTCAAATGTTATCTCTTTTGTATAGTCAAAGTACCCTTCAAGCCAAGTGTGTAGCTACTCTCCAAAGATACTGTTCCAATGAACCACATCATCTAATATTCATGCCCTCCCTTGTGTGATCCCCTTTCTCATTAAATCTTCCATGGTCCTAAGTTTCTTGATAGAATTTTTATTGATAGAATGTGGTAGAGGTGCCATTTCTGAGCCTATATCTTAAGAAAACCTTGCAGCTTTCATTTTTGAAGCCTTGGTTGAGCTGCCAGGAATGAAATTTGTTGCCTTGACTCAATACCTCATGGAAAGACTATGCAGAGGCTACATTGAATAAGGAAGGCCCTTGAGAGCACAAGGAAATCAGGATCTCAGTAGTTTTGCTATCTTGGTAATTCCAATCTTTCAGCTCTCTCTACAAAGACAATACATTTGTGAGTAAATATCCCAGTCTAATACAACCTGAAGATGACTGCAACCACAACTGTTATCATTGACTTCAGGACTGCCCAAATGAAACTCAGCAAAAAAAAAAGATTAAGTAAGAGATAATAAATAAAACTTTTTGTTGCCAATTTAAGCCACAATGTTTTGGACTATTATTTTCATACAACAGTAAATATGAAACATGATTCTTTCTCATGGTTATAAGCTTTACTACATTTTATTTATTTATTTATTTATTTGACTACTTACCTATTTTTGTCATCTTCACTCTCTATCGAATTCAATGACTACATTTCCTGTGCCTAAAAATGCACCTACCTTGAATATTCAAAAGCACTTGATGAATGAATAAACTAATCTTTACAAAACATTTAGAATTTTGTAAATATTATAAATTTCATTTTTTTGTTTCATAGTGTACAATTTCACTCTTGCTGTCTACTTTAGACAGAGATTATCAATGTTCTCTGAGATTTGTAAACAATTTCATGCCTCTTATAAGTTTTTTGAAAAATGTTTTTGTTGAAAAATGTCCTCTTGTACATATATTGTCTGCAGAATAGTCTCACCTTTAAAACACAGGCTAAAAACCTCTCACTGTTCTCAAGCCTTCTATACTTGTAAATCTCTTTTTCTGCTCTGGACTATTCATATGTGTTTTCATCACAGCACCTAATAATTCAGAGTCTAACATTCCTTTAATTTAGTAGACAATTAAAAAAAAATTAATTCCAGTAACAAATAACAATAGAACTCAAAAGATATAAAGCAATTATGGTAACCTTTATTCCTGTATCTGAAGACTGACAGAACTGGTAGTGAACCATCTACAATGAGTTTGAACTTGATTTCAAGCTACAGTTTGGTTCTAGATATATTCCACATAGCCTGTATCTTTGGCCAAGCAAGATTGATAGGCATGTACTTCCAATTAGTGCAGTGCATGAGAGCATTTCAAAACTTTTTTTTTAAACTAGTGCTAACATCAAAATAATCAAAACATGCCACACACTGAAACCCAAAGTTAAAGGAAAATTCATGCAGTGAAGGGAATAGATAAGATATAAAGAATTGAGGTTACTAATAAACCCTACCATACTTCTATTTCATACTGATATCTACACCCCATTTTTAAAAAGATTTTCATTTTAGTTATGTTATACACTATTTCCTGTAAATGATGTGTAAATACTGTTATATTTAATAGATACATAAATAAAGATACCTACTGTGACAAACACTAGATGTGCATTGGCTAACATTCTGGAATACCACTATATTTTCTTACAAACATGTTATGGTGAGCTTTAAAATTATAGGCCACCTTTCATTTAAGAATTTGATGTAACTGTTTTTATAAATGTGAATTAAATAGAAATCTATCACTATCACCAGGAGTAGAGAATTTTAAGTGTTCTCTAAGTCATATCTATCCTTGAAACTCAGTTCAAAGCGAGATGATAGAAAAATGAGATTAGAAAGCTGAGATTTGATGCTACCCATTCTGTGATCATGTTCTGAATGGTCCTGGCACAATCCTCCCTCTCTGTTGAATGTCATCCCCCAAGCATCCATCTCTCTTTTTTATCCTTTCCTCTGTGAATTCTCTTGCAACTTTAACATGAAAGGACAAGAAGGGCATCATAATTCAGTCAGTGAAGGGCAAATAACAAGCATTAAGACTATGAATTTTAAATTCATAAACAGGAATTGATTGCATTCTTAGGAAAAGAATGATCAACTTTAAAAAAAATGTTATGTCTCAGTGAAATATCTATCTTAGGTAATGTGTCATAGCTGAAAATGAAAGAATTCCTCAACTAAAATGTAATGCTACAGGCTATTACAAGTCCTTGCCACAATCCTTATGCCAATATTATAATCATTGGTTTCACATATGACAATCAGTATCTTAAATGACATAAGATAATTTTACTCTTATGTCAGCAGTCAGTACCCTGTGATTTCCTGTCTGACAAATTATTGAAAGTATTAGGCCTATTACAAAATGAGTAAATGGAGGAGAGAAACACCAAATCCAACAGTGTGGACTACACAAATGTTGGAACTTACCTGAAATGAAAGAATTTAAGGGTGCAAAGGAGGGAACACAAAGAATGACAGTTTTGAATTCTCTCTCCTTTCAAAATAAAGTATATTTCTTCAACCAGGAATAATGAGCTAGAGATTTATTTGATTTTCTGATTTTATTTTTAGATGTTGTCTTGCTCAGGCCAATTATCATCTAGAACAGTTTAAACACCAAATACATTCCAATCTAATCAGAGAGTGATACACATTGAACTCCAAAATAATAAACACAAATTTGAAATGAATTGAGATGAACAAGCACAGAACCACTTTGAAAAAGACCTTGCAGTATAATAACCTATTAAACCCCTGCTTACATTTCACAGAAGCAATTAATAAAGTCAACAAAGAGGTGAGAGAGATCTTGACAACAGTAGAATATAAATCAAATAATATCATGATATAAAATGTGATAATACCCTTTAATAAGACTCATCCTTTTATATGCACAAGAACTTGATGTTTTATGTCAAAATTTTATAATTTTCATCAGTTTAAAGAGCACTTTTTAAAATGTTCTAATTTAAGTGAGTTTTATTATCATAGCTACTGTTAATCTAATGCTATACACATGCACCTAAATGAGGTTTATTTTTTAAAGTTGTGTATGATTTACTAGTGTCCACCATTTTGTCCACATTGTGTTGAGAACATACTTTATCCACTTACTTGTTTGTTAGTGGCCAAATTAAGGGATGCATTTACAGACCCAAAATCCATGTACAATAAATATAATCTGAATATTATATACAAATGTATAAAATAGAGTGTAGTATTACCCAAATAGTATTCAAACATTAATATTTCTTTGAAAATGACATATCTCTGTGATTAATAATTATAATATTTTGTCTTTTTTTTAGTGACCAAATTTATATTATTCACAAAAGCAATTAGCTGCAGTTATCTTCAGCTTTCAGTAAATTTGTGTTATCTGGGAAAAACAAGACTTGTACATACATACCAGTTATAAAACTGTTGTTCATCTTTAGCACTAAGATCATAATAATGTTAGCAATAAGTAGATTATGTATTTTCTAGAAAGCAAGTAAAAGGGGGAAAATGTAGAGTAACCATATTTTCAAATCAGGTTGCTCACATTTATTTCTTACTAAAAACTGTCAATCCCCCACCCCCACCTGTCAAATCTGCCCTATCAAGCCTACACCAACCTCCACAGTAACAGGAACTATCTCACACTCTTCAAGGATACAATTCATCCCAGTGTGCTTAGAATGAAAAACACATAAAGGACATATGGAGTGACATATGCTAAATTCTCTAGAAGCCCTATGCTAGCACAATTACAGGGCTCAACTTTATTTCATGAAATATTGCACATTTATTTTTGTCCAAACAGAGTAATAACAGAGGCACTGGGGAGGGTAAGGAAAGGGTAGAGAGAAAACTAAGACTCTACCTATCAGAAACAAATACTTTCAAGACAAATTAAAAAGAAAACCTACTAAACACCATTTTCTTAATTTTGGGATAGATGAAAATGTAACCTTAGTAATACAATTAACTACACCATTTTTCACTACAAGATCACATATTTGATAGACTTGAAATCAACATCAAGATATGAAATATGATTTGAGTGCTTTCTTTTTATTTGAGAAAGCAAAGAGCTAACATGTAGGCCATTAAATGAAAATACTAACTGTGGAGCCCTAGATGAACAAAGTATACAAGAAATCATCTTTTAATTCAGCCAGAATCTGTATTATGCTTGCTGTCTCCAGCTTTGTGTTTGTGAAGTGAGCAATTATATCACCTTTTCATGAGGCTTAAAAATAAACATATCATCATCAACAATTGTTTTCAGTTCAAAGAATGCTTAAAATACACAAACTGAACACTTTAGTTTTAGATTATTTATTAACCACTTTGTTTTCTTTTTAAAGATCTAATAATACAAACACAAGTGATAAGTATTAAATATGTTATAAATTGATGAAATAAATCCAAGCCTACATTACTCTATAGTCAGGAAGTAAATACAAAGAGGGGAAAATAAAAGAAAGAGGAGAGATGATAAATTATATTTACAAGTATTACATAGAAATGAGAATTTCTGTAAAATTATATCAAGTAAGGTTACTTAAATTATGTTTCTAATGCAAATTATTTTATTTTTCATGTATTTTCTTATGAGTTATGGATCATGATTTCTGAACAGATATAATTTCTGAATATTTTAATTTTTTTCAGATCTCAAGTGAATAGATAATTTAATAAATGATTGAAAGTATATCTTCATCCAAAATGAATGTTACCTTTGCTGATAAGAAAAATGTTTCAAAAATTTTTAAATAAAGGAAGCTTGTAATGGCAACAACTTCAGATCAGATGTTCTAAAAAAGCAGAATTTGATGGCGAAATAGCATTTGGGCACCAACCGAATCTGTGAATAGCAGAAGGTCATTATAGAAAGGACTTGTTTTTAAATCAAATATTTGTAAATAAGAAACTGGCTATCTTAAGAATTCTGGATAATCCATATGAATAGGAAATATCAATAGTCCATTTTGACACAAAATAAGAGTTTCTAGACTGTAATTTTATTGTGATGAAATTGCTTTGACACACTACTGGTTCTCTGTAGTAAACTATACCTGCTAATTAGATCATTGTACTTCAAGGAGGTGAGAATATGTCTATCCTCCCCAAATTCAACCAATTTTAGTCATCAGATATCCTTAGTGAGTGGTGCTTATGAATGTTAGAAAGTTGTAATTGATTTTAGAACTTCTAATACATTCTAATTCCTATCACACATGTAGATTTTTTCCCCCTAAATATTATACAGTCCTCTCAATAGAATGACTCTTAATTTATAAATGGTGTGGGAAAGATAACAGCATTTTTAAAAGAGAAAAGATAAAATTTGACCATGAAGTGTTACAAAATGCAAACTGCCCTTTTCATAACCATAATCAGATCATTACAGATCCATAGAAGTTAGCCAAATCATTAATTATGTCAAATAGCAGTCACCTTAGAACTCCAAAAGACAGATTCTTCTAAGAGAAATCTCCCCCACCATCAAGTTTCCAGTCTACCCCCTACTGTACCCATTTCTTCATTTCTCATTGTTATCTTTTACTGCTAGATAATATTTTGCTAAATATTGGAAATATAACAATATGCAAAATGAAATCAAACAAACTTCTACCTCCAGCAACTTTTAGGGTAGTGTGAATTTTCTCCAAGATATTTGTTATGCAGAATGACATCCATCCTGTCTTTTTGACCCATTTTATTTTCTTTTGCTTTTACCCTAGTTTTTAATATCCCCTTTGCAGAATGTGGAATTCTTCTGTGTCTTATCTAACAAGTGCCTCACTCACACCAGAGCACATAGGGAAATGAGACAAGGAAACACTAAGGGCTAAAGTTCTGGCATGTAGAACGGCACATGCAGAAAACAGCATGTGCTGAAAACAGTACTAGACAATTTGCCTAGATTAGCAAGATCCCCAGATGCTGCCCTGGTCACTCAGACATGCAGACTTCCAGGGATTATGCATCCCCGTACACTTGCACATTCCTTGGATGCTTGCCTGCTCTCTTTGAATTGTATCTTTTCCTTGCTTCTCAATGGAAGAAAGACTGCCTTCAGATGAGCACTGCAAGGATCACCCTTCTTTAGGCAGCTTCTCCCTTGCAGTAGGTGTCTCATGGCACCAACATATTTGGACTCAGTAATCTTTTCTCATGCCACACCACATATCATAACATGGCCCTCCTTCCTCCTAAGTGCTTTTTGTTGCTTCTGTTATTTCTTTCCTAATTCCTTAAGATAAAGTTTGTGTTTGAGAGTTTTCTTATTTCTTTAAAATGGGCCCATTTTTCTGTAAGCATCCCTCTTAGTGCGGTTTCTGTAGCATAGGTTCTGACACTTCTCTCTTCATTTTGCTTGTTATTTTAAAATTCCTATTTGATTTCTTCATTTACCAAAAGTTATTCAGCTGTATGTTGCTTAGAATTCACTGTTGAGTTTTTCCCCCGCACTTTCTAGTTATGACTGTTTTCTAATATTGTGATCAGATAACATACTTGTCATGAATTCAGTCTTTCTGAACTTATTGTTACTTGTTTTGTGACCTAATATGAGAAAGAAAAAAAATTTTGAAGGGTTTTCTAGGCCAGACAAATTCTACCAGTTTGGTACAGTTTTGATGTAAAATTATATAAAGCTACACACATACCTGGGTCAGGTTGATGTCACGGGTTGGTTGGGGAGATGTTGAAGAGAAAGAAACATATAGAAACAGAGGGCTTAAGGCCTGGGGTCATGCTTTTATTCTGTACTGAAAAACGGCTGGAGATAAGGAGAAGGCATTGGAAACTAAGAATTCTTAGACTTGTATTGGTGAATTGCAAAATAAAAATGTATATTTCAAGCAAAGGAAGAGAGATAAAGGGTAGAAAAAGGAAAAAGACAAGTTTTTACTCATCAGGTATCAAAAGAAACCAGGATCTGAAAACAAAGGTGGCTCCATTGGGGGTTCATAGACATGGGAGGGGTGTGGGGACTGCCTCTGATCTTACCCTGTGGCTCAAGGTGCTGAGTTAGCCCTCAGCTAGCCTTTGAAGTGGATGCCCTTTCAACAAAGATGCCTTAGCCATCAAATTTTAAACTGGGTATTCCTATTACAAACAAGAGAAGTAAACTTTGGGAGCTCAGGCAATGAGCTCCCAATGATGTTTTGCACATAATAAGAGCTAATTAATTTTTGTTATGTTTTTCTCCTTTTGTCTGTTTTGCTTTTTAGGGAATGAAAATATTTTTAGACTTAATGTCAATTAAAAATGTGTCTTCTTATAAGAAACTGAATTGCCTTCTAAAAAAGATTGAGAATCATTATTGAGTATGGTACCCAGATGCAGTATTTTATTTAATGAACAAGTAAAAAACAAAAAAAGCACAAAAGCAGCAACAACAAAGAGGTGAGCTGTTGATATGTTGCTTGAAAAAAATCCAGATCATATAAAAATATCTAGACTCTCTTCTCTTTTAAAATATCTTGCATCTTCCTACTGTGATCATACCCTTCAAGTTCTACTTCAACTTCATCCTCAGAAACACAGAGACCTCTCAAAATACCCACCAAACACAAAGTAAATGTGCTACCAAATATTACTTCTTCCACAATTAAAGGTATATTTTTTATACATGTTAAAAATATCCCCCATATATTAAATCATAAAAGTCTACTTGCAATTTACCACACACATTATATTGATTCTTATCTCTGAGATCTCTGGCAGCCACTCTTTTTATACTCCTATAACCTCTTCCTTCACCACAAAATGTCTTTAAAAATTACTTTTTAAAAAACCTCTTGAGTAACCTTTCCTGAAAAATTTTACCCAAATTCTAAACCTGACTTTACGAAGCAACACTTCAACACACTACCTTATCATTAAATAAATAAATGAATGAATGAATGAATGAATGAATGAATGAATGAATGAATGAATGAATGAATGAATGAATGAATGAATAAATAATTTATTTTATTTTACATTGTTATCAACCCTGGGGTTTTCCCACCACCTTATCACTAGTGAGCCATCTTAGTTTTTTGTGCCCACCTTCACCCCCCAACTCCCCCTACTCTCCCTCTTATGCGCTATGCTAGAATTTTGCTAAAACTTAGTTTTAAAATTTTCTTGTCTCTTTGTTTTCCCTTTGTCCCTTATAAAAGTGAGATCATTCATCAATCAAAAAATGCCTCATCATTTTAGATACGACTTGCTTTATCTTTTGCCATGAGTATATGCCCTTAAGTCTTCATCTGGTAGCACTCGTTATGAAGTAAAAAATGAAGAAATAACCTGGAAAAATTAAATAAATAGGATATATGCATACCAGATCATAAGTATTATTTTCAGAATTCATATGTCTCTTGGAACACTTACTTACACTGGAACTGTTAGAGACAAAACCAACATTCATTGACTACCTATTATTTACTGAAGATTGTGTTTCCAAGTGCTTGCCCTATATTGTTTAAAGTCAGATAATACCACATGTCCTAAACAAAACACAAAGGAAAGGAAATAAAACAAAGGATGATTTTACCCTGCTAGTCTCTGTCTTAATGTCCTGCTCCATTAGGTCATGTTCAGTTACTTTAAGGGGTTCTTCTGTTTAGTTAGTTATTCCTATAATCTTAATTAACAAATGAATGCTTTAAGATATTTTCATGTTCACATATTATCCACTGACAGTTTCCTTTACACAGTGTTATAGATGTCATATACACATTCTAAATATAGTGGCTTATTTCATCCCCCTCCATATGAGCAGATATAAATCATTTTTAAGTGAACCTTAAAAATCTTGTGATCAGCATGGTTTTTGCCCATGCAAGTTGCCTAAAACCACTAAAATCAAAGGATATTTTTTGTTTGTTTGCTCCATAACTCAATAAAACTGAAGATTTAAAAAGGGGTCTGGAGGATCTCTTCTACTTTCCACCTCATTAAATTCTCTGTGATCGGCAGCACTTTCTGCCCACTTATGTCTGTGCCAACATCCTTTATCATCCTCTCCTTTTTTAATAAACTTGTTCTTTTCATATAAAATCAATCAATCAATCAAATATTCTGTGATGAGGGGGACTAGTGACAACTTTCATATCTACTAAAAATTTAAAATGTCATTCAGTCTTCAATTTTCAACATTTTTCAGCATCTGGCTTAAACTCATGTTAATATTTCAGGATTAATTGAGAAGTATACAATGTAACTATAACTCCAGGAAAACTGCACTCTCATCAATGAAACTACTCAATGACCAGAATCCATGCATTTGGGGCACTAGGCTTGTCAATTTGACCTTGATGAATTACTTTCATTTGCTTTGTTGGAGGCTTAATGCAGGAAAGCTATAAGCTACATCGTTACAACTGGTGCTTTATCATCACACTTGCTCTTAAGAACGTTGTAAACTAATATCACCAGGCAAATCCAACTTGGCAATTAATTTTAGATAGTTGTGAAATTGTCTTGGAGGATACACTTGAACAAGTTACTAACCACAATTTTTGTTTATTTCTTGATGCTAAGGCCTTCAAAATGTACGTATATGAATTGAACTTCATATCATATCTTGGTCTAAGAAATGTTATATTTACATTTATTTTTCTTTTATAACCTACACTTTTATTACTTTCATTCGATTTTGAATAAATTATATCATTAAGTGAGCATCATAAACTGGGCCTTATACTGCTACTACTAATAGGAATGTGTCTCTGTTATTTGGTTTTATATACCCTTCAACCAGAAAAAAAAAAAAAAAAGATCAAGAGTGTAATTCTGTGTCAATATTTATTAGTAATTTTGATGACAGACCACTTAACATTACCTTGACTCTCTTATAGTCAGATGAATAAGTTAGCATTGACCTTTTATTCAAGGTCTCAGTAAGTATTAACGGATATACAATTATTAAAATTTTTGAAAATTAAAGTGACAAGTGAATTCTCTGAAGGAGATTTAAAAGGGATTGTCTCACTGTAACTTTCCATTAATACTGAAATAACAGATGGACCTTAAATTACACACTGCTATCATCTTTGTCCATAAAGGTTTAAGATATCAAATTTTGACATGATACAATGTTTATACTTAGAGATTACTACTGAAAGTTACTCTAATTTGTGGTGCCAAAACAAATTATTAGAAAACTAATAATAATATATCTGTCTCAGTGTAACAGAAAACCTCTAATATTTAGCAGCTTAAAACAACAAACATGTATCAAATTCAGGAATACTAGGCTAAGGGGTTCTAGTTCATAGTTTTTCATGAGGTTTAAGTCAATGTATCCGAAGATAGGCATGCAGTCTATCGGCTAAGGCTAAGGCTCTACTTCCAGTTTTCCTTACATGAACTTTCATCACCACTTGGACAGCAGAGTTGCTTTAGGAACCTCAAGGCATAGCAATTTGCTTTACCCAGAGTGATGAAGCTGAGAGAATGGAAATGGAAACAAAAAAATGTTAAATATATATGTACTGTATCAGGTATGGGCATGAATTCTGACACTTAAAAAAAAATCTCATGTGTAGATATATCTACTGACATTCTATCTTAGACGCTGATTTAGATGAAATGCACCTGCTCTGGTGATAATGTCCTTAATCTGTTTCCGGTTACATATACATTCATACACAAACCACCACCAATGATTGATACCTTAACAATCTTGATCAGTCTGTAATGGGTTATATTTGGTGATCAACACTTGAAGGCAGAGCCTTCAAGAAAATGTGTTTTAGATATTCATTTATCATAATCTATGGATCAAGATATTTGAAAAAAACTAGATGATGTAGTTATTATTGGGCAAATATCTTGAAATTACCTGTTCTAAAAGATAATTTAAAATAGTTATTAATATGTAACTGTTGAACTAATGAGCTTTATTTTTATTAAAGAGTAAGCATACTATTGATACATAATAAATATGCAACACTATCAAATCAATCATTTTCTAATGATTTTAACCAATGTTCAGTAACATGATTATACTATCAGTGTCTGAAAAACTTGTATTAGACTAAAACAGTTATACTTTGTTTTATATCCTCTAAAATATCTTAATAAGACAATGCAATGCCTACTTGTATAGACCTTTAATAATTTATTACCTTGTAGTTGTTTTATTTGTTAGTTTGTTTTTCCTATTCATCTCTCATTGCTGCATTTGAACTTACAATTATTTCCTTTTTATAATGGATAGCAAGCAATTATTTTCTCCAATTCAGTAGGGTGTCTCTTGGTTTTTGTGATGATTTCTTTCATAGCTCAGAAACTTTAATTTTATATAGCCTCAGTAATTCAAACTCTGGTTATTCTTGGTGCTAGAAATGAATCTAGAAAGATATCACTGTAACTTCTGTCGTGGAGAATTTTTCAGATGTTTACTTCAATTTATTTTGTAGTTTAAGGTCTTAAATCCAATTATTTTATCCATTTTGAGTTAATTTCTGTGTGTGCTATACAACAATGTTCTAGTTTTATACTATTGCTTGTGACTTTCTGTTTTTCTTCAGACCACTTATTGAAGAGAGTTTCCTTGTTCTGCTGTATACTGTTGGCTCTTTTGTTTTAGATTAACTATGTATATAGGGTGGATTAATTTTGAGATACTACACTTCATTATCAATGGGAGTAGTTTTAAGGTAAAAGGGAGGTATTATTGAAAAAGTGTGGGCATGAAGCTTGAAATCAGAGAGATAGGAGATGTACCTTGACTTTGTAATATATTAGCTATGTTCCCATTTTAAGTTACTTCACTTCACTTTCTGTGTATATAAAATTGCTATTTCTACAAAAAAATCAATAAAAACATTATAAATAGTTGGCATTTTATATAACTTACTCTCCCCATTTTTATACTTCAATATTGTCACTTTAGATAGCTTAAATATTTTACCCACAGCTTCCACATTCATCTTTCAAAATTGGGGAATCATTAATCCCACTGTAGAGAATTTAGCTTTAGTCCTAATATTGTCTTTGCCTCATAAGAGACATGTTAAAAATATTGACTCTACATAGGGAGAGGGAGTCTGTCACCTCTTATATCCATCAGAGACTGCATAAAAGGAAATCATTCCAGATAAAAAGTCAGACTGAACATTTTCATTACAGTTTCAAAAAAATAAGTTCAAATTGGGACCAAGAATTTAGTCAGAATTTGAATCTATAAGCCTAACTTTCTCTTTTCTATGCAAGGTTATCTTACAAATTGTCTCACATCAAATATCCAGCTTCTAGAATCTGATGGAATTTTATTGCATCAACATTTTTCTTCTTTCTGCAGTTAACTCCTTTTTTTATTGATAGATACTTCTCATAAGACCAAATATCCCCAAGTGTCTCCCACTTAAAATAAAAATTGCTTGCCTGTTCCTCTCTCTATCATGCTGTTTCATGTTCTTTCCCATTAGAGCTTAATAAACAAGCTGTCTATATTTAATATCTCTATTTTGTTTCCAGGTATTTTGTCTTTTCACCAGGAAATCTCCTGGTTTTCCAAGACTGACAAGTATCATCTAGCTATAAAATCCAAAGTATAAATTTTCATGTAATTTTTGAACACATTTTGCTACTTTCATACTATGGAGCCTTGTTTGATGATACATTTCCCTTTCCTTTCCCACCTTTCTAACTCCTATCATTCTACTGTACATAATATTTGCTTTTCTCTGGCTTTTGCTCTCAATGTCATTCTTTATATGAATGCATTACTTCCCAGGAATTAAAATTATCCCCATTAGCTAACCCACAATATTATTTTGAACTCAAAATCCATGTATCTAACTTTCCAATGGTTGTGAAATAGATACCTCACATTCACAATGATAGAAACTAAACTCATCCTTTCCTCAGATCCATGGGTTTTCTCCACTTTGAATGTTTTATATCACTGAAATAGTATCAAAATTCAGAAACCAGTATTTGACATTCTTGCCTAATCCTAAATCCCTAACAACTTTATTCATCAATTTAATTACCCAAAATATTTATTGACTACCCAATTTGTGTACAGTCCTTTTCTCAGTGCTTAATGTATAATGGAGAAATATGAGCGATAATTGTTCTCTCATAGTACTTATGATCTGGTGGCAAAGAGGTGTGCAATGAATAAGTAGCTAATCAATAAATAGATAATGGAATATAGGAAACATTAAGCATGGTGGGGAAAGTTATATAATATGTAATTAAATATTGCTAAATAAAACTGAAACATAAAGTAACTAACAGAATACTAATTTTTTTCTTTTATTTTAAAGAAAATCTATTTGACAGCATTCCAGAGCTTGCATAATGACATCATTTTCTTCAAAAACCTTTGATCACTTTCCTCTATAAGACTGAGATAAATGTAAGTTTTTCAGAGAAAAAAACAACACTCATACAGTGCTGGTGGGAATGTAAACTAGTTCCAACTACTATGCAAAGCTATCTGGAGGACCCTCAAACTAACAAAAATGGAACTACCATTTGACCCAGCAATCACTCTTCTGGGAATATACCCTAAGGAGAGCTCAATATTTATACAAAAGCACACCTGTACTCAGATGTTTATTGCAGCACTATTTATAATTGCAAGGACATGGAAACAACCCAAATGTCCTAAAATAGATGAATGGATGAAAAAGATGTGGGACATATGCACAGTGAAATATTACTCATCAATTAAAAAATGGCAAATTTGATGAATTTGAAACAACATTGATGTACCTTGAAGAAATCATGTTAGCAGAAACAAGTCAGAAAGAAAAATACAGAAACCAAATGGTTTCACTAATATATGGGACATAGGAAAGACAAACAAAAGGCCAGGAGGAAAAATCAAAACAAGCTAACTAAAATAAAGGACACAAATCGGGGCGGAGGGGGGGGATATAAGGGGGAGTAGTCAGGGAGGGGAGGTAGTGTATGAACCCCAGGGAATAAATAAATATATATATATATACAAATTATTAAAAAATAAAAATGTAAAAAAAAAGACAGATAAAGTTTCTATGATAGACTGTAAGCTTATGTCTCTTCCATATTAATATTTTGAAATCCTACACTCACAATGTGGTGGTGTTGGGAGAAGGAGCCTTTGTGAGATAATGGGATCATATGGGGTGATTAAAATGGAGATTTCATGGAAAGCTTGTCAGAGAGCCTGTGACCCACTCTGCCCTATGAGGATGCAATGCTATTTACGACTCAGAAGATCATTCTCATTGGAACCAACACCCACAGTCACTCTGATCTAATCTTTGGGTTTCCAGCCTCCAGATCTGTGTGAAAAAAATGTTATAATTAATAAGCTGTGTCCTTTGCTCTGGCAGTCTGAGTAAAATGTCTTCCCACTTAAAATCACTTCCCAGTTCATGAAGACTTGTGGGCACTTCAGATTTTGAGTCTAAGTAGCCGGCAATTGAAAATAGAAAGCATCAAAAAGAGAAAAGATGTACCAGCTGAAAATGTTGACATATTTTAATCATATTAAAGAAAAAAAATAAATGTTTATTTAACTAATATCATCTTGTAAGGGAGGCCCTGTTTGTGCTGGGTTCTTTGTTACTCCAAATGAATTACCATGCATTGTCTAGAGAAGATTGGGGAAATAATTTAGAGTAGGCTGATGTCTCTGCCATAGACGACCATTTACTTAACCTTAGTAAAGAGGATCTTTCCACAGGAGGAAAACTTCAGTATTTATTTTTAATCATGACACCCTATGGACCTCATACCCTTAATGAACCATTTTAAAATTGTTTTCTAATCTTATTCCCTCTGCCCCTGCCCTCTATTAGTAATGGCCTCAACACTCCTCCCTACTCCGACCACACCATCTCCCTAACTAGTTTTATATCTCCAGTCTGATCAACACAAAATCAATTCTCCCCTGATGTTGCCCTAGAGCATTTTAAAGTACAAATGTGCTCCTTGAACTTCCTTGATTAAAATCCTTTAATGTTTTCCATTGATTCAAGGCAATATCCATAGAAATTTTTCATGCAAAGCTCCCTGAATATCCCACATTTTACCTTTTCCCCTTTCACTAAACTCTTACATTTCTGCATTGAAAAAAAGCATTTAAATGGCTTTCTTAACTCTTTATTTGACATTATTGGTCACTCTTACAAAGAGAACCATCCTCCATCCAAATATATCTAAAAAAGGCATATGTATTTTTTCTCCATGTCACTTATTTATTTACGCTCTTCCTGAGTGTTCTAATTTCATACCACATCCCTATCTCTAATATGCAAACCACTTCTGAAATACCACTACTTTCAATTATTATTAAATTTTATAATTCTATCTAGTGATCTTCCATGATAAATTATATGGTTTCTGATAGTAGAGAGGTTTAATTTCTGGATTCAGTAGCCTCTTTCTGAGACAAGCACTTTTGAGATACTTATCAACTTTTGTGTGTGGATTAAATTCATTAGCCTTCCAGACTGAAAATATTAAAGCCCATCTGTTGTTATTCATCCTTTTTTTAGACACTATTTTCTATTTATTCTAACTACATTCCCTCTTTAATCCAATCTCTTCATATACCCACTTCTGGTCATTACCTCCACATATTGCAATATTAATTTACATCCCTTCCTGTATTTTCTCACCACTTGATTGTTTTACATGCCAGAGAAACAACAAGATTCTATCATATAATGATACTGACACCAAGTTTTACCCTAATTATTTACTTAAGCTCATCTTTTGAAATATGGGATTAACACTTCAGGAATTACTTCTAATAACTTTCCCAGTTTACATTTTATTTTCACCTCAGCAAACTTTTTTTTTCTTTGTCCAAGAGGATATATCTTCTGGGAAAAAAATTACTAAATATGAAACATTGTGTCAGAGATGTCAATTTTGTGACTAGTGTAGTCCACATTTGGGATGTAAGGCTAGTGTCACATGAAATATATGACCCAAAAGGTTGGAAACTTTCATGGTAGACTGAACCACCAGGTAGATATAACAGGCTATTCCTGCAATGCATTCTTTTACTAAAGCTTTAACTTGAAGGAACTAGGTGGAGGTGTGGAATTCTAGTTTTAAAGGAATTAAAAACACTCTCGTTTGATATTATGATAAGGAATCAACTGGAATTTTAAAAAGAAGGGTTAATTAGCAGATTTGTAACAGAGGTATCTCTAGAAAAGGGGAAGATTATGTCTCCTGCTCCCTAATTATATACAACCCCCTTGGATTCTAGCTACTGCAAAGTATGGGAAGGCAGTATAACCAAATGAAGCTATATAGCAGGCAGGTGGGCTGAGAGAGAGAGACACATGGAGAAGAAGGGCTGTGCTTATTTCTTTGCTTTAGATTTGCACCAGAGACTTGGGAGACATGGAAGAGCATGTGGAGAGACACATGTAAAGACAATCAAAAGAGACATATGGGTGAAAGGCACATGGGGGTTTGACAATGGCAGTTGTCAACTTGATTTGTAGTTTGATTTTCTCCCTTTTCCCCCTTTCTAATATTTTCTACCAGATGGTGCCTTAAATTTCAAACAAGATTTTGTTCCTTAGTGGCCCTATTCCAGCCATCTCTATTTGGTTGAGTATTTACCCTTGAGGAGATGAGCAATTTTAGGTGTTTTATTGGGAAACTACTATACTAGCTTCTCTTTTTCCCTTTTGGACAATAATTCCATAAAAGTTATTTTACTTTAAAATTATTCTTTCTCTCTGGGTGCACAGATTTAGAGTGTGCAAATTTTGGGGCACCAGGATACCCTGTAGTGCAATAATAGATTGATTTAAGAGGATCTTTTTTTCCCCATCATTTGTTGAGACTCATTGCAAAGTGTTCCCTTAGTTTAAAAAATTACTCTAATTTTATCTATAAATTATTTCATATGAACTCAGACCACATAGCTATAATCTTGCAACTTTGATTTCATTAATTCTTTTGAAGTACTGTGCTATGTTGAAAGAATAAAATTAAAAGAAAGTTGTATGTGAGGTATGCTTTAATGAATTATAGCTAGTGTGAACAGAATGCTTTCCTAGTAAAATATATATGTAAGAATCTAAAAGACCATGCGCATGATTTTTCTTGTTTGGCTATAGAGCATACTTTGCCTTGAGAACAGGAGAAAAAGAAATCCTCTTTCCACTCAGAGTTTTTGCTTCAACCCATAGCAACAAAACATTATCTGTCCCCTGTAGTGTCAGAGCGATTACAAAGTTCAAATTACACCTCCTCTAAAATGTAAATTAAATAATACCTCAGCCATTAAATTGTTGTGCCCAGTCTCATTAACCAAACCAATCTCACCCAGTACTATGATCCCATAGCATTTGGGTTGTATGACTTTTTAAAATTTATCAAACTCTATCTTCAGTTGTATTTATTTTATTCCATGTTGGTCCTTTTCACTCTGTAGTCTGTCTTTAGAGTTTAATCAGAAGTACTTACCTTATACATTATATTGAGAAAGAGAGGGGGGGGACATAATGGAGAGAGGAAGGAAAGGAAGAGAAGAGGGATGGAGGGGGGTGAGAGGGAGGGAGGGAAAGATACCTTCATCCCATTGCACCCACCAAGATCAAATTCTTAATCTGACTGCAGTCTCAGCCTCTCCCATAAGTGGAATTTTCAACCTATCAATCTGGTACTTCCTGGCCATCACTTGAAGTAATATCTTGATGAAACACCTCCCCTCATACATTCCTCCTTTAATATTTGACTTTGTTTCTTTTGTCAATGGTTTTATCACATTCTCTTGTTGACTCAAAGTTTTTCATTTTACATAACTGTTTGAAGAACCTCTCTGCTAGTTAGCTTGGACAATGCCTGTTCAGTTCTTTTAAATTAACTCTGTTGCATTTTTGCTATTTAACACACTAATGTAGTTCCTTCAACAGAGTTTTTGCACTAAGAAAGTGTTCTATTAGTTAAATGCCTTGATATAATGGGATTAAACACTAACTGTGCATTCCTAGATGGACAGCATTGGGCAAAAAAGTTACTTATCTTCTTTTTTCTCTGGGTTCCCTTATCTCTAAAATAGGGGAAATATGGATACATATCAAACAGTACTTTTGTGAGTTAAAATGAAGTATATTAATAAAACTATTTTGTGTACTTAATAAGTAGTACAGGAGCATTGCCATTGTTATTACTTAAAGAAAATATATATCTTTTAGAAAATTTATTTATATAAGCTTCCTTCTATATTTTTAAGCTAAACTGAGGGTTCTTTATTTTAAAATTATCTTTGATGCTACTTTTATAAAGTTGATTTTTCACTGAGTTCCTCTAATTTTTACAGGATATCAAGCTAATCCTTCATTTCTGAAGTGTTCTGTTCTATTTTCTAATTATTTGGTGCATGTCTTTCTTGAATACTGATGTAGTTGAATACTGAGCTAGCTACATACATACATACATACATACATACATACACACATACATACATATATAATCTGATGTCTTTGATTAGCGGATTTGAGTACTCTTTTAAATAAACTCAGTTGTTACTTGACAATTGAACAGGAATGAAAAGAAAAGGAAGTCTGAGTTTAGATGCCTTCTCATTTCTTCTTTTCTCTCAATCCCTACATTCACATAATTTCAATTCACTAGGTGGTGATTCTCTTGATTAAGAATGTAATCAAGCTTATGCTATCCCTTATCTTAGGAAGCGCATGACATAATAACAGTTCCATATTGGAAGGAATTTTTCAGTCCAATTGTTATCTGACACCTGATTTCTTTTCAGGAAATCCTCTTCCAACTACCAACTCATTTAGTGTAAATTTTAATTGTTAGACTATTTCTCTTTGGATTAAAATGCTACCCCAAACCAAAAATCAATCCAAGTTACAGAAGAAATGAATCATGGTGTATCATGAGAGCACAAAGATCCTCACTACTTTCCTTTTCATATCTAGTTTTCAATTACAATTTTTATAAAGGTATTATTGCATTTAAAGTACTTGCCATCTTCCATTGCTAATACAGCTGTGAGAAA
>PVHY01000237.1:107315-134107 GCA_004024945.1 Uropsilus gracilis
TTTTTTTTTTTTTTTTTTTTTTTTTTTTTGTTTATTTTTTTTTTTTTTTTTTTTTTTTTTTTTTTTTTTTTTTTTTTTTTTTTTTTTTGAGACTAGGTCTTTCTATTTTTGCCTGTGAAACTGCAGGCTCACATTGCTTGGGGTACCACAGACTTAAGCAATCCCCAGCCTCAGCTTCCCAGATAGCTGAGATTACAGGCACATGCTACCACACCCAGCTATTTTTTTGGGAATTAGGTCTCCCTATGTTTCCCCAAGCAGGACTTGAACCACCATCAGTTCCAACTGCAGCTTCTTAGACTGCTGCTTTACAGGCATACACCACCATGCTGAGCCTAATTTGCCATTGTATTCATTGCATTCTCAGTTTGTTTGTTTTGGCACCTTTATCATTTAGGTGATTTATGTTGAGAATAAAATCAAAATATTAGGCAGTTTTCTCTAATTGCATTGCTATATTTGCACCAAGTGTTTCAAAACTTAGGGGCTTCAAATAGCAGGTGTTTAATTAGCTCACAATAATTTGTTGGCTAGGCAGTTCTAGAATAGCATAAGCCAAGTTGGCTGATCTCTGTTGGACTCATCCATGGAATGTGGTTAGCTAGTAGATTGGCTCATGGTTGCATGATCCAGGATACCTTCACTCATCCTCATCTGGCAGTTACTAGACTGAGAATCAGGACAGTAGTGACTCTGGGTATAAGTCTGTCATCACACAGCACCTGAAAGGATAGTTGCAGATTCCTAGCTTAGCAACAGAACAAAGTGCCTAAAGTCAAAGGCCTAAACTCAAAATTGTCAAAGCATCACTTCCACCACATTTGATTAGTTTAAACAAATAACAATGTAAATCCATCTGCAAGGGTAGAATAATGGGTTCCACATCTTCAATGTAAAGCAATGTGGTTATATTTGCCAGCTAATTAGACTATACCTTATACTTCCACAAAAACTATGAATGCCAAAGACAAAGTTTTTAGATTTATATAAATATAGTCATTTCAACTATATATATGTATTTATATGTGTATATATATATATATATATATATATATATATATATATATATATATACTTATGGTATGTATATCAAGACATAATTCCATTACATATATAATTCCTGTATGTTACACACATTACAATTCAATCAGCCCTGACATACAAGTTACCATAGTTGGTTGATAAAAAGAGTCCTAAACCTGTCACTAACTACCAGAGATTTTCATCATACTTGATATTAATTTATATGAAGTCATTTTTTTACACAACACACTCAAAATGCCCATCCTCTCCAGGATTTACTACAAACCCAATTGAAGATCTATCATTTCCCAAAAATGGAACTTTAAAACAATCAGTATGGAGTTTTCTGTTCCTCTTGTCAAAGACATGGTGATGTCCTTGGGAACTGAAAACACCTTTAAAGGATAACCAGTAAGAAAATAGGGAACTCAAACTACAACAGCAAGGAATAAACTGACACAATGACCTGAACATGCTAAAGGAAGCTGAGATTCAGATGACTGCCCTCTAGACATTGATTTAAATCTATAATACCCTAAGCAGAAGACTAGTAAACTCATGCCCAGATACTTACTCATGAAAATTAAACTTGCTTGTTTTACTCTAAAATTCATATATTAAAACCCTAACCCCTAATGATTTGTTATCAGTTGATATTAGAAGGTAATTAGGTTTACATGGTCATATGTTGGCATTCTTACCCTGGTATTAGTGTCCTTATAAGGGCTTGAAAAGAGGAAATTCTCTCTGTCTCTCTTCTCTCTCTCTCTTTCTCTCCCCCTCACTCCCTTCCTTCCTCCATCTCTCCCTCCCTCATAAGATAACTCAACAAGAAATCATTCATCTGCAAACGAGGAAGAGGGCTTTCATCAGGAACAGAATTGTCTAGTACTTTGACCTTGGATTTCTCAACTACTAGTACTATTAGCAATGAATATCTAATGTTTAATTTATTCAGTTTTGGACATTTTTATTTAATAATATGAACTGATTGAAGGTGAAAGAATACATTTTTATTGTTTAAGTCTATGTTTGTAGTAATTAAGTCTTATTAAATAAAAGGATAAAGGACTCTGTTTTCCTATTGTGACAATATGACTTCAGTTTCTCACAGAGAAAGCACAAAGTCCATCCCAAGGCCCACAATGGTCTTGCATGGAAATATATATGTGAAACCCCACAGATAAAATGGGATATAAGCTTAACCATCAGTATGTAGAAAAGAAAGACTATGGAATTAACCTTAGACCAGGTTCCACAGTATCAGATATTTTTTAACACAACTTCTTCACACTTAAACCACAATAAGACAATATGTGCCTTTGCTAATGATACCATACTGTGAAAGAATCATGTAAAATAGTTCTACCCCAAGAAGTATTAAATGGGGCACCTATATTTATCTCCTTTCTCCCCACTAAATACCTTGAAGTGACACTATGGAGAGCTCATTTTAGACTAACTGCAGAATGACAGTTTTCTCCTTCTGCAGGAGAAGGATAATCATGTTCATTAATCCGTTCAGACCTCCAGGGTATCATTTATTAAATTGCTCCCAATGTGCCTTACTCACTCCCAGGAAATAATTTACATACTAGGGAAATTTGATTCACTATCAAGCATATCCCATTTTAAACAATTCTCATTTTCATTCTTTGGTAGAAGGTAATAACTTATGCAAAATATTGCAGGCATAGATTATGCCATGCTGGGAAATTATTTAAATATCACTTTCAGGGTACCAATATACCATGGAAATATCTGTAATATATAATTGAATGAATTTAATGAGATTTCCCCCCCCCCAAGTAT
The DNA here is from genome assembly GCA_004024945.1 of Uropsilus gracilis. NCBI lineage: Eukaryota > Metazoa > Chordata > Mammalia > Eulipotyphla > Talpidae > Uropsilus > Uropsilus gracilis. The sequence continues at coordinate 110,151 of PVHY01000237.1, forward strand.
TTCTTGCTCTACACCTCCTCAAGAAAAAAGACCAAGACAAACAAACAAACAAACAAAAAACCCTTACATTAAGGATCTAAAAGTAGAGGCTTTTTGAAAAAAGAAGTAAAAGTCATATAAGTGACTTCTGTATATCATTATTTTGCCTCACAGTTTCAAGTGAATCACAGTGGAGAATTTTGTGTTATATATCACCTTCTTAGCAATTAATTATACTTTCTAGAAACTTTACTTTCTAGCTGAAACATCACTAGCTGTCTTAGTCAGAGAAAAATTATCACTTGGTTCTTTGTTTCAATAATAAAATTATGTTTCAATACTAAGGTCATGTTTCAATTAATGAGCATTTATATGTAGCACTTACCAGGTACCTAGGTAATGTTCAAAGTGGTTTATACATCTTCAAGTATTCCTTCAAACAACTCTGGAAAGTAGATACTATAATTATTATACTGAAAGATGAGGAAATTGAGTCAGAATGACTAATACAAAACCCGATTAAGATTCTTTCCTTGATGAATAGCTTCTATTTGTATGCTTGATTTTTATAAACGTAAATATTTCACTCATGCAGTGATAGTAACTAAACTTCAAACTGTGCAAACGATAACGATAACATATTGAATGGAAGAGCACATAAAGAATACTAACCTTCTAAGGCTATTTCCTACTGCCTTGACTGGCTGACGAATGACCTCAAGTGAGAAAAATAAGATCCAGTTTCAGCACTTTCATTCACTAGCTGTGCATCTATAAACCTCAGTTATCTTATCTTGCAAAGAAGTCAATGATAGTCATAAGAATCCCTTGAGGAACTAAAGCCTTTGTTTTCAACATTTATTTATAAATGGCATATGATTTGATTAAAAATGGAAAAATAATTAAAACCAGTAATATAATGATTGGCAAATGCACCATTGATCACCCTCCCACCCACCCACCCAACACACACATACAACAAAAACAAACACTGAACATCTATATATGACGGAAGAAAACATTTTATAGTAAAAGGCTGGAGTAAATCTTCTAATATATGATTTTGCTTCTCAACAAACCTGCCAAATACCCAACTCTGTGATTTCAAAATATTTCTTTATCCAGATAGCAAATGCGATCAATATGCTGGCCAGCAGCACAGTGAATGCCCTGTCCCCTAAACACATTATTTTTCCCTGACATAGCAAAATCTTAAGATCCAATGAATAGCGATTAAACCTTCTACCCTCTTTTCTAGTCTCAAAGCAGCAGTTTGCAGAAAGCTATGAAGTTCATATTACTTCCCCTGCTGCAATCGGTCATGTATTTTAATCTTAAAAGATGTAAATTGTAGGCTTATAAGAGTGAAAGCACTGTGTCCATGCTGGCAGAAAAAATATTTTAAATGATTTTCTGACAGTGCACAACTATAGCTACAGAGATTTTAGCTGATGGACAGTTGAGAAAGTGGCATGCAAATCAGAAAATCAGCCCAGGAACATAGCTTTTTTGCTGCCGTGGTTGTCATTGCTATTCTTTTCTCCCTCTCAGTGCCAAGTTTTTAATTTTGGCATTTGCTAGACAATGACAGGCAAGCTTGTTTCACAGTTTTAGAACCAAAAACACTTGCAATAAAATAACAAATGAATGGAATGGATGTGACTATAATTTTTTACTTTTTCATATATAAATTACTGGTTGGTATTTAAGCACACTCATTAATAGGTAATGTTAGATGAATTTGCCAGTTTTCTTTTTTAGAGAGAAAGAGCGTTGATTTTAATATATTTTTGTGAAAATACAAAGGAAATGAATGAACTCTTTGGGATAATACAACTCAAGAAGTAAAAAATATATATATGAATTTCAGAGCAAAGCAATAGCACATCCCTGTTTAGGTTGTCACATATTCTCAATTCCAACACACATGAAGCAAGAATTTTACTCTAGTGGAGTCTGCCATGGCAAGCCAGTCGTGCAGATAACAGATTCTGGAACAACAAAAATAATTGTGATTGTCCTTGTTTATTTTTCCTGGGAAAAATAAAATCCACTATTAAGAAAGATAAGGAAGCCTTGCACCATGAATTGTATCAAACAGAACAAAAATCACTTCACCTGCCTTAACAGCAGGTAATCAAGTAGCAATTTGAAGTCTATCACATCCCACCCCAGCTCAAAATAAATAGCATGGAAGTGTAGAAAGAATATTATAACCCAGACAGTTCACACATGTGAGTATCTGGGAGGCAGTGCTGGGATACAGAGATAGATGAAGAAGTTGTGTGAGCCAGTTACATTAGCTCATAAAAATACTAGTTCAGTAAAGAAACACTAGTCAGGCTACTATACAACCACCAGATACATGAAAAGGAGATCTTGATACTGCACAACTTGTTTCTAAATAAGAAAGTATTTTGTGTAATTTAAAGGCTGTGTTGTAAATGCCAGTTTTTAATGATGTCCAAAAAAGTGGAGACGTGTAGAGCAAAATAATTCATCTGCAATAGTCTCTGTCATCAGACAGAACTAGGATCAAATGGCCCTAGTTATTACTGATGTGGCATTGGTAAATAGCTTAATATTTCTCAGTGTTTGTCATTAAATATGTTGTATTTTTTTCTATAATTTTGTGGGATAATATATGACATTGGTGTCTCTTATGGCACTTAAACCACTATATTTATATATATTTTTTCAAGTAAGCTAGTTCCAAAAAGGCTGAGAAGAAATTGAACTAGCATATTTTGATGTGTTTCAAAATAATAGAAGTTGCTAAGTTGTACAGTGTTGGAATGATATGTGGACAGGTATAAGGGAATAAAAAAATTTTTCTACTTTCCTATGTTCTAGACTGGAGCCTTGGAACAAATAACAGATTAAATAGAGAAAAGCATACATAAAATTTAATATAAGTTGTAAGGCTCTTGGGAATCTTTATATGGAATTGAAGATCCAAAGATATCACTAGATTTCAGTGCTTTTATACTGAGTGTGACGAAAAGTAGAAAATTGTAGATTAAAATGATAGGGCATAGGGCTATGAACTAAATACACTAAACTGATGGAAAGTGAAGCAAGACTTGATACTTCGTATTCCCCTTAATAACTACTTTTTTAAATGTATAAAATAAAACCATATGGTTTTTGTTGCGTAACAGAAAACTTAACATTTCAATTTGAAACTAAACTTTTAATTACTTTGCTTTGGGTAAATTTTACATCTTAATTTACAATTTTACAGAATAGGGTCAATCTTTTTTTTTTCCTAAAAAAAGGGAGTCTTTCACAAGAATTGATATTTTTTTCTAAAAATTACAAAGTACCTACTCTGCTGTATATTTATCTTACAGATCTCAAAATAAATAATATTAGCAATATATTTTTAAATATCATACAACTGGGTAACTCATTACACTAATAGCTCATAACATACATTTGTACACACAGATATAATATATAAAGTCAAAAATACATAATTGTAGCAACTACTAATGATTATTTTATTAGGAGGTAAAATTAAAAGTTTTCATTATCATTTCATTTTTAATGCTACTTTATAATAAAAGATAGAACTTAGAATTTAAAACAGAAATTTGTAAGTAAAAATAAGATAGTCATTGGTCATGGTTGTGATGCTCTGATTTAATATCCTTTTAAATCAGAATTGATAATGTAAAAAGTATATTTGATAAGACTTTTAGAATATGATTAACTTCATCATACTTGGTATAAAATAACATGAGATATTACAGTCTATTTCCTCTTAAATAAGGAATTTTAATAAGGAATTTAATAAGGTTCCATTTATATAGTTCGGGAAGTAGAACTCTATTGGAGTTGTTACGATTTCCAAGATTATAATATTTTCATAGCATAAATATTCCATTTTTTCTCTGTTTTCCTAAATGGCCATGAAAAAGGCTATCAGAATATTTACTGGATAGATGTTTCCTATCTCAGTAATTATTTAGTTGGTGACTAATTAAAAAAAAAAGCAGAGTCATAAAAATTAGAAGAAAGCATTATGTTTCCCTTCACCTTGCAGATTATCTGCTGAGTGAAGAATTTATGCTTCCAACTAAGCAGCTGTCACAGCTATTTATGAAAATGCACTCTCCTTGTAGCTTCAATTGTTAACAAAATTAACAAGACAAATACATTTTGTGCTTCACCAGTCTTTTTAAATTATCTGTTCAAATTAACAAAGAGAAAAGAAGGAAAGAGTGAATAGCTATACACTAAAAATTAAATTTAAAACAGCCCAGAATATGAGTTTCTTTGTCAAGAAGCTATTTATCTATGTACACTAATACTTTTATCTTATATATAGAAAACAGGTAAACCAAACAAAAGGTCAAACAAAGACAAACTATAAAACCAATCCATGGAAGCTGACATGGATTCAGAGGGGAGTGCAAAGGGCTCGGGTGCAGGATTATGGGAGCTCTGGTGGTGGGAGAGTGGCAGGGAATACTCCAGAGAGAACCAATCCCCTCGTCAAAAATCTCCTTGTCAAAATATTAATAAAGATATAAAACACTGGAATTACAAAAGTTTCTAGAAAAGCTTTGATCAAAATTTGTTGTTATATATATATATATATATATATATATATATATATATATATATATATATATATATAAACTATGGCAATGGTGTCTGCTAGTCATCTTGATATCTAGTCAAAATGTATTGGTTGTTTGAGAATGAAATCCATTTCTGTCAACTATCAGTGCTTGCTGTGGCTAATATAGCCAGATATACTACAGTTTAGTCATAATTAACACTTATCAGAGTGACCCTTCATAGTCATATGAAACAACATAATTTGTTTAAAAAAATAAAACAGAATTTCAAAGGAATTAAGTTATTATATGATCTGAAGAGATAAAAGATTTAAGTGTCAGACCTGAAACCATAACATACATAGAAAATAACTTGGGAAAAACTCTCCAGGAAGTACAATTCAGAAACCCCTTTCTGGAAAAATCTACTGATGGCAACAAATTGAAGTTGAAAACATAAACAGATGGGACTACATCAAACTAAAAAACTCTGTACAGCAAAAGAGATGACAGAAAAAACTAAAAGAAGCCCAACTGAATGGGAAAAAAATTTTGCCCTCCACAAGAGTGATAAGGGTTTAATAACAAAGATCCACAGGAACTCACACAATTAAACAAAAGCAAATCAAGAAGCCCAATCATAAAATGGGGTGAAGAACTAAAAAGAAACTTCTCCAAAGAGGAAATGCAAATGGCCAACAGGCACATGAAGAACTGCTCAACATCACTAGCAATAAGGGAAATGCAAATCAGAACCACAATGAGATACCACCTTACACCAGTAAGAATGGCCCACATCCAAAGAACGGGCAACAACAGGTGCTGGCAAGGATATGGCGAGAAGGAAACACTCTTACACTGCTGGTAGGAATGTAAACTGGTCCAACCTCTATGGAAAACTGTATGGAGGGCCCTCAAATTAATGAAAATGGAACTACCATTTGACCCAGCAATTGCTCTCCTGGAAACTTACCCAAAGGTGACTTCAATGTTCGTACAAAGGGACACCTGTACTTGGATGTTTATTGCAGCACTATTTATAATTGCAAGGACATGGAAGCAACCAAAATGTCCCAAAACAGATGACTGGATAAAAAAGATGTGGTATATATATGTATATATATATGTATATATGTATATATATGTATATATATGTATATATGTGTATATATATATATACACACACAATGGAATATTACTCATCAGTTAAAAATGACAAATTAGATGATTTTATGAAAACATGGATGGACTTAGAAGAATTCATATTAGCAAAAACAAGTCAAAAAGAAAAAGGAAAACAGAAACCAAATGGTTTCACCACTATATGGGACATGGGAAAGATAAAAATCCATGGAGAAAAGTCAAAACAAACCAACAACCAAACTGAAGTACACAACCGGGGGGGGGGGGGATGGAACAGGGTGGGAAAAGTTGGGGGGGAGCAAACCCCAGAGATCACAGGATGTGAAATTCATATTTAAATAAAGTATTTAAAATAATAATAATAATAATAATAATAATAATAATAATAAAATATTATAAGGATATGAGAGATTAATGATCATAACATAACATAATTGATACCAAAAAGTTATGTGGTATACACATAGTTGCCAGATTTAGTATATCAAAATAAAGAAAACTCAGTTATATTTGAAATTCAGATAAATAGCAAATACTTCTATGACCCAAACAAATACTATACAAACATTCACTGTTAAGCTGAAATTCAAATAGTTTCACAAACTGAATTTTATCTGGCATTGCTGTGTATCCAAGAGTTCTGCAATCCGTATTGCTAATCTAGAAAGCTTTATTGTCCTTGGCTATATTTTAGGTTTGGTTCTAGATAATTGTTACACTTGAAATTTAGAGCAACTCTATGTGTTCATTAACATACATATGAAAGAAGCCATTGCTAGCATTTATCAGGTTCATTTTAATTTACATTAAAAAATAAGTTGCTTTGTATTTTCAGCTCCTTTTCAAAAATTTGTAGCTGTTCCCTATCACAAAATAAAACTCCTAATCAGTTTAGAGCTGATTTTATGTAGAAGGGCTTAACAACAAAAAGGATAAACTGTGTTGATAAAAATGATTTATTTCTTTTAATGAAACGAGCAAAATCATGTATCTATTACTGCATCAAGCATTAAAAAAATAAAGCTTCTCATCTTCTAAGATATAGGTTATGTCAAAAACAAAAGTGTTTTCAGTTAGTTATGTATTCATTTAGCAATATATGAATAAAACATCTTGTAGTGTGCATGAATTCTTTATATTCCACCCTGATGTTCTGTTTTTAAGCCGACATTGCTTCATCCTTGAGCTTAAAGATTTAATTTGATAACTTGGATATTTTATCTTCTGACATTTGCAAACTTCACAAAAGTATATTGTTTTACTTTATTTTAGAGATCCATGAATCTGTGACTATGCTAATGAAAAGAGAAAGACAATTCACTTTGTTTTACTCAGTTATGTTCAATTTTATGAGAAATAATCTCTCATAAATTAAATTCAAGGTATTCAAATAAAAGTATAAACCATTAACGTTGTTTTAAGAGCAGATTCAACACTGAGAAAGAACTAAGAGGACTAAAGTTTGTTCTTCTGCCACCACATCGTGAATACAACTAACTATATAAGTGACCTGTAATACACTTTATGAATTTTCTATGTCACTCTCTTAGTCTGCAAAGTGGACTATAGTAATAACAAGTGGACTGAAAAGCTTGAGGTGAGATTTAAATAAATTAATTTTTTAAAAAAAAAGCTTTAAATCACTAAATAGTAAGCACTCAAATAGCAGCCTCTCTTCATATCTTATTTAAATCACTAGCTTCTAGATCTTTACTATACTTCTAATCATTTCACAACAGATGATGATTACTGTAGAAACTTTAATTAGTTCACTTAAAAACATGAAATATATAAATGCTACACTATTGACTGTTTTTTAAGCTAAGGAACACATGAACAAGCAAGTGTCTATATCAAATACTTTAGATTGTTGTAAAAGTGTATGAGTTTAAAGACAAAACTGCTCTGAAATGCTAGGACTGTTACAGTTAGTCACCAAGATACTGTAAATGTTTGTTGAACACCGACTACCTCATGTCCTTAATCATTAAATAAAAAATGATATTAGCACTCAAATTCAAGAAAAGTAATTGATCTGGCATAAGTCCAAATTTGGATAGTAAAGTAGATCTTAGATATTTTTGGGTAACGACCCCATAGTAAAACTTCACAAGGTAACATTAAAAGATGTTACATAGTTAACTTTTTATGGGTCATAAAAGTCACATATTTCTTAAACCACATCAAAATTATATTAGCCCAGGTTTCAAATTACATGATATCCAATCACTATGTTAAAATGACTTTTAAATGATTTTAAAACTCCTGATGTTTTAAAGCTCTCTCTCTCTCTCTCTCCCTCCCTCCCTCCCTCCCTCCCTCCCATTTAGATCTAGAGATGAAAGATTGCAACACTTCTATAAAGTTATTAATATGAGTGGTGGGTGAGGTGGTGGACACCTGTAACCCAAGCACTGGGAGTCAAGAGGCCAGGGATCACTTGAGTTCATGGGTTCAAGACTACCCTGGGCAATATAGCAAGACCTGGTCTTGAAGAAGCAAGCAGGCATAGAGGTGGGCACCTGCAATCCCAGCTACCTAGGAGACTGAGCCTGGGAATCACCTGAGTCTGCAGGATTGGGACTACCCCAGGCAAGACCTAGTCTCAAAAGAAAAAAAAATATATATATATATAAATATGCTGATAGGCATATTAAATATATGCCTTGTACAGTTTGGTTTATTGTATTGCTGTTGTTGCTGTAATTTTGATTTCATGTTAGCAGATAGTAGTGAGGTTATTTTAGTAAAATTCCCAGGCCTCAAAGTGACACAGACTTTACCAATATCTGATATTTCCACAAATGATTATAGTCACTGTCAATAAATAATAAAATAAAAGAGGACTCATTATACTCCTGGCATTTCCTGACCCTGCCTCATACCACTTCAAACATCACCAGGAATTTCAGATGAAAATATGAGCCAAGCATGCATTCTCTAAAGGTCTCAAGACCTATTCATCTCTCCTAACTTCTCACTTGTCTTTCTGACAAGTCCATGACTGTCTGATAACCCTGCTTCATCAATAGCTTCTAAATCCCTTTGATTGACCCAGCTCTTCTTCCCACCTTTCCCAAACATCATAACAGTCCTTTATTTTATTCTCTCGAACTCCAATTCTAGATCGGCAGAGTTCTTTCAACTTTTACCCCTTTTAAAATGGGTCTCTCTTCTATTTGTAATTAAATGTTCACATTCTTGAATAGCACCTTCTTATAAACATCTTACACGGAAGCCATTTCTTAAAGTATCATTATTACATATATTGAACCATACCCAATGTGTAAACGTTCCTTGACTCTTTCATGTCATGTATCTTTTCTCCTTTAAATCTCCAGACTTGTTGAATCCCATTTAGATATCATACCCACTCTCTAGGATATCATTGCTATCATCTTTGGTTTTCCTGCCCATTTCTCTATAGTTAATGGTAAACTTCTGAACACTTTTAGACTTTCAGGTCTAATTCTATAATCTTTCAAATATATCGTCTGATTACATGAATATCTAGAAATTTCAGTTCTTTGATTTTTGCCTCTAATTTCCCTGCAAGCACTCTAAGTTACAACCTGGAAAGTATTGTGCATAATAACTCCACCTCCTTTAAAATTTTGCTTTCTACAGCATCAAAAACTGGCTATCATTTCAATTCTTGCTTTTCAATTATCTTCACAACTGTATTGTTACAGCATTTTCTCCAGGTTATAACCTTCAAACTTCTAACAACATCAGTTTTTATGGTGGCTATCACACTTGCTTTTTCATTTCCATGCCTAATGAATGAAACATGCGATGGCATATAATGGTGGAATCCAAATATTAACTCTCATAAAGGTTTCCATAAACAGTTACAGATTTAACTGAATAGTTCATGTTAAATTAAGTAAAATAAATGTCAAATGGGCAAATCTAACACATGATACAACTAACTCAAATTTCATTTCAAACTCAAAAAACTATATCTTTTATTTTCACTTCAGACTACCTAAACCTCCTCTTTTCACTTACAGTGTGTGGTCTTGTGTCAAAATTCATTTTGAAAATAAATCCTGTTAGAAGGGACCTTCATTATTCTTTTAGCAGATGAACAGCTTATTTACATATGGTCTCCTATTCCATATCTACTTTTACAGTGTATAATTGTTCCGTTATCAATTACCAAAGAATATATTCTTCAGATGTTCTCTGAAATTTTATTCCTTTTCATTACTGATGAAGTATACTAGGACTTACTGGAAGAAAATAAGTTTATATGTCTAATCACTTACTTTACTTGATTTTCAGTCTTATTTCTCTTCCTTTATGTACTAAAAAACATTTCACATAAAAAACATTCTGAGATTGTCTGCCCTACCATTGTCAATGTTGCTCAGCTAACCCAATTTTTGTTTTACTTTCTAAAGTTCTTGACAAGGTCACTGAGAACATGTCTATAGCCAAAATCAATGAAAGTTACTTTGTCTTCATTTTAGTAAACTGTTCAGCCATATTTAATATACTTAATCTCCTTGAAATCATTCCAGGTATTACTCATTCCACGTTACTGTTCATATTAGTAAGGTACTTCTTTTTTTTTCTGAATAAACTGAATATATATCAGGAAATATTCCTGAGTCCCTTTATGACTTTTTCTGTTCATCTTTTTATACTTACTTTACAAAGATCATTTTATCTTCATTTAGTTTCCATTGTGTACTTGTGGTTCTCAAACTTAGGTCTCCTCTAACATCTCTTTGTGATCAAATTGTATGTGTGTGTGTATGTGTGTATAATTTGCAGCATATTTGTTATATATCTAAAGTCATTGCAACATTAAATGTCAGCAATTCTTGAATATATCTATGAAATTTAATCCTCCATTAGTTTTTACTATTTCACATAGGTCACTAGCTAAATTCCAAGCGTGTTTTCCTCTTCATCCATAAATTTTATACCTTAACGCAAAGGACATACTTGTCCTATGGTGGTCTATATCTAGTGTCTGAAAGAGTAGATGGCTATATACTATATACTCACTAAAGATCTCCTTGAAATACTTCCAGGTATTGTTATTTTATGTTACTTCTCAATTTATCTATCACATATATATATATATATATATATATATATATATTAGAGTTTAAATATAGAATGTATTCTAACAAATATAGGGTACATTAAAATCTCTAAATAAATATACTGAAATAAAAGAAATAAATTCCACAAGCAAAAGAAACAAAATTGTTATGGCAGACTTGATCTGATGAAGAATAAACTTACAGGGCTGATAAATTAAAAGGAACAAGAAAATGGATGCTAACTCAGTAAGTAAAAATATCTGATAGAATTGTGATTTATTGAATACTGATAAATTTAGCAGATAAAAATACAAGGCAACTAGTTCAAATTGAATTACAAAAAAAATTCGAGTAAGAATATAATTATCTAGCATGAGTATGTAAATATATAACTATGAAAAATTACTGTTCTTCTGAAATTCACAGTTAACTGGACTTCCTCTATTTTACCTGCCATTTCCACACTTAGTCAGACTGTGAAGACTATTTTATTCATGCATCCCAAATGATCTTTCTAGTCCTTCTCATGTCATGAAATGTTGCTCACCCAACTAAATCAAAGTCTTTATATTGACATTAAAGTTCAATACTCCCTCTATAGTTCCTTGTCATGCATTCCCTCTGCTTCTATCATTTTGCATGCAGGTATTTTCTTTCTATCAAAAGCAGTGTGGTGTTTAGAAGAGAATTTAGGAACTAATTTCAGAGCTAGAACTAATTTCAAACTTGGTTGAACTGTTATATATGTAAACAGGGTTATGCCACTGCTTAAAATGCATTTGACTTGATATGAGATTAAAGTGGATACAGATAATTTAGAAGATATCATATGAATATATGCTATTAGTATCTATGTAACAAATATATGCTAAGTAGTCTTTCATTTTGAAATTTCATTATCAGGGAAATTTATTTTTCTGCAGAGTTCAGTGTTTGCCTTTACTCACTAAAGGTTTATAGGTGCATCACAGAAAAAATGTTTATATTGTCACAGAGAAAATTTCAGACCTCATTGCAGTTTCTAGTTATCAGTGTAGTTAGCCATTTATCCTTCTTACAAAGCACTCAAGATGGTTACATTGTCTGTGCCTGTACTGTCTCCAAGAAATAGTATAATCATTCAACTATATGGAAAATGATGTGATCAAATTCACATTCCTTAGAATTTTCAACTATAGTACAAGAAAAAGTGACTCTAGAATTTGCAGGTCTGCATCTCTTCATCCTACAATATTTTATAATAGGAAGAGTTTTCCAGTACTAATTGGCATTTAAGCTAATATTAGTGAACCTATCCACTCAGTGTATAATATTATCTAAAAATATGAGCACATTCTCTTATTACAAGAAGCGCTTACGGATGGCAGTCAAAGACAATCATACTTAGCTGCATCTCTGTATTGAGGTATAGAGTAAATGCAATGGGAGTGGATCATTCTATATTATTCACAGCATCTGGCAGTAGTTCACCTGCAAACACTGTAACAATTAAAATGAAAAAAGAAGAGAAAATTTCCTTCCTGAACCATGAATTATTTTTACTTGAGTCATATGACTAAGGCAAAAAGGAAATTGAGAGAAACAATGAGAATTTAGCTCAAGAATAATATAACTAACTGCATTTTGTCAAAATAAAAACATTACCTTGATTTTATAATTTGATATGTTCAATGTTAAAAATAATCATATGACTAAGGGCTACATCAAACTTCCATGTGTTTTTGTCCGCATAATGCCATGCCCGTATTAATCATCGAAAGATGCTAATACATAGGCAGAGCACATGATTTTTAGGAAAGTGAAACAGCTCTGTGTGATACTCTAATGGTGGGTACAAGACATACTAAATTCATCAAAATACATTGAATATACAATACTATAGGTGAACTTTGGGTTATACTTATATGTTAGCATAGTTTCATCAGTTGTAACAAATGTACCATGCTGGTGGGAGATTTTGGTAGTTGGGGAGTCTCTGCATGCTTGGGGCAGCAGATATATGAAAAAAATCTCTGTATCTGCTTTTCATTTCTGTTCTAAATCTAAAATTGATCTAAAAGAAAAGGTTTATTATATTAAAAAGTAGGATAATGGAGCAATTATTTTGTCATCTTCTATCACTTGTCTCATATCAAAGTACAGACATAACTTTGGCATATTTGATAAATGTGACTCTAATAACCCAAACTGTCATATTAGTATTGGAAGTGTGAATTTTTTCTCAGAAAGGTAAAATGAATATATATAGTTTAACTCATAAGATTAAAAAAAAAAGCACATGCTTAAAGTTTGAAATAAGAGTGCTTTGAAGATAACATTAGGGAGTTAGAATTTAGCCTTCATAGGCTATACATTGTAAAATAAATAAATTCATGTGTAGAAGGTTTTGGAAAATAACAACTATGTTTTTACTTCTAAAGAAGTATTATTTCCAAGATAATGTTTGAAAGCTGAATTTTTAATTAAGGTAAATGTTGGCAAGTCATACTTTTCCATGCATACAAGAACTGTTTAGATTTAATGTCAGCCTACAAGTAATTTTCTATTCACAACAAATAAAACTAGTTAAGCTCATCACCTTTCAAAAAGTATGAAAACTCAAATATAAATTTATTTTATTTATTGCTCTGACGCATTTTTAACATTAATAAAAATGACCATTTGCCTTCATAAAAATTGGTCATTTAAACAAATACTGCAACTGAACTCTAATTACTGAATGTTAATTATTTCCATATTAGCAGTGAATTTATTTAGATCACTAGAGAAATTTATCTTGTATATCTTTTCAAGCACAGTAAGATTTCAACATTTATCTGATCAGATGATTGACTGATCAACCATATTTTCTTTATTAATTTTCTTCCCTAGGCTTGAAAATTATATTTTGAGTCAGTATTTTAATATATTTTCATCTATATATACTGCTTTAGTAGTCTGAGCATCAAATATAATCACATTTCTTGACACTTCTTTACAACAATTTTCTGATAATGCTTTATCCTTGGAGAGTACAATGATATTAAAGAGTTGGTTCATTTATGGCTTAACAGACATTTTTGAAAATAGCTTTAAAATTATCCATGGTGAGTGGATACTTTAATAAGATATCTACAAGTAGAATATTTCTTTAACACAAATTTTAAAGGAATAAAATTTTATGGTTTCTTAAAGCTAGCTATTCCTAGTGAATGCCTTAGTATATGTTATGAAATTTGTTTTCAATAATGAATAAAATTTCAGTTTCTTTTCTACATTTATAAATTGTTCACTTTATAAAAGATTAATATTCAGGAAGTTTTAGAATACCTTTGAAAAGCACAGATGAAGATAACAAAGAATAATATAGAAAATAAGGTTTAAGAAAATAAAAATTAAAAGTGGCATTTTATTTTAGAAAATATCTGTCTTGATAATTTGCTATATCTAAATTCTGTAGACCAGTATCTATTAGAAACAACATTTTCAGTTTATAGAAATGGTTTGGTATATAGAATATCATTACCTGCCTAAACTAAAAGCACAAAATAACAGTAGATAAATAATAAATGTAAATGTTTTTTAACATACATGTCTTGATGATAAATTCATATTTCAATAATATTACAAAGTACTCATATTTGTTACATCTTTTGTCCATGAAATCTCAGCAGGTTATTTATTTTACATTTTGTCCCCTTAATTTATGCACCAGATTAGAGCATCACAAATGTAGGCAGTATTGTTGAGAATGAAATATAGTAACTTTTTGGACTTTTTTTGTTAATACTAAAATTCAAACAATTACAGATAATTTCTTTAATGCCCCACTGGTAGGAATTGTTGCTGTATTTGCTTTCTAGCTTAATCATTAGAAAGAGAGATTGTAACATCATGATTATTTCAGGTTAATTAGAATTTACTTTCAATGACTAGGCTGTGAATTACTTTTTCCTGAGGCATATAAAAAAATCATTGCTACATAAAACAAATCAGAGGACAATAAGCAAGGGAGAAGGGGAGATTGTCATTGAATTAAGTGACCCCAGAGTCTAATCCCATTCAAGTGTAAATCATGTCAATAATCAGTAACAATTAAACAAGTCAAAATTACAAAGAAAAATTGCATTGCATGATGTAATCATTTATACCAAAGCATACCCTAACGATCGAATCACATTTCCTTCTTTAGTTTTTTCATACTGCTGAAGGAGGATGATTAAAACTGTTATGTTCAAATAAAAACACTTTCATTCTAATTAGAATTCATACAAATATGTCACTTTATTTTTGGTGATGTGTGCCAGTTACTTTTAGTCTTAAGAATTCCTTGCATCGTATAATTAAGCTTTATATTAAATATTAAAACTACATAAGTGAAAGAAAAAGAAACTGTTAGCTTATATGTCATCATCTCATTTATTTTTTCCTAATCAACCTCAGTAGCTACCTTCTGCTCTGCTTTCCTTCATCTGTACCTATCAGTGTGCAAGATGCTCTATTCAGTCTGCTATGGGGGAAGGAGTACTGTGTAGTTCTTAGTGGATAATATAGAGCTGAATAGTAGTATTATTTTTAGCATAGATAGTATCATGTATGACCATATAAAATATATGGCAGAGTATCATAGAAATGAGAAGATAGAGAAATTTTCAGTTAAAACATGGCTAAAATTTGAATAACAAAGCAGGAGTGGGCTTGGGCAATAGTTTAATATTTTTATCTGTAGTAATAGAGTGATATTAGCTAATTAAAATACAAATAATAATAATAACATGACTTAGAAAAGTGAATAATTTCAGTGATTTATAAGCCATATAGTTCACATGTATCTTCTAATTTAATCCTACATTTGCTAGAATACGTTGATAGAAATTCACAGGTAAGCAAAGATGGCATCTTGATAAGAATTACAGCATTAACCCTTTGGGGATGTTATTCTAAACAATATTCTTGTCTATTAAACTTTCCTGACTCTTACAATAGATATGATTTCTAAACTGTTTGATAGGTGAAAAATATAGGATTGGAAAGAAATGGAATAGAAATCTTTTGCCTTTTTCTGTTCCCACAGATAACTATGTCTTTGTTAAATCTGCCAGGATCTATTATATCAAGTGACACAAAGACTGTCAGTCATATGAGAATTATTTATCTTAATCTCAGGTATAGGATATTTATTTTTTGTAACTCCTACTGTGGTAAAAGTGAATTTTATCATTAAAAGCCACAACCATGGCATAAACATGACTTTCATTTAAAGGAAGAGATCTAAGACTACTGGAAGCTTAGAAATAGCCAATGTAAATCATGGTTCTTAGGGTTATTTATATGAGTGAAAATTAAGAACTTTTTTATTTGAAAACATAATTTACATATTTTAACAATTTAATGTATAAGTTTTAAAGATATGTGTGCTCCAGCATATTTAAATTAGCTTGGTACTAAAGTGCAACATTGAAATGGACTTGAAATTATGTGAAATAAAAAACATTACAGCAGATTCCAGAAAAAAACTGCCCAAAAAAGTGTACAAGTCACCATCAAAGGTCAAGGTTTAAAATAAAAGTGTGTTTCAAAAGTCAGTTTGTATACCTCAGACAACAGATCTTTTCCAAAGTTAGGATTCAGTATGGAAATTACCCTAGTAAAATACTAATGATTACAATAGTTATTTGGTTACTTAATATGAACAAAAGAGCCAACTAAATCTAATGCATAATCATATCATTTACTTTTTTAAATAGCCCTGTTTATTGGGTTATATGGAAGCCCTGTAGTTTCCATTTTTTGAATTTATATTAGCACTCAACCAACAAACAGGTACTTAGAGACCACAAACTTTATGCTACAAATGGGTCTGACCAACCATCTACACAAAAGCGAAGAAGACTCAATGTGAAAGATCTTTACTATCATCTGTGTGCATAGAGAACGGAGAAAAGAAGAAAGACTATGTTGAATAAAACTCCCCAATTTACCCACCTTCTCAGAAGTGGATCTTCTGAGTTCAAGGGAAGCATCTTCAGTCTGAGGACCTCCAACCACAGGCTGGTCATCTGTCCCCATCCTACTAGGTTCATCTCAGGGGTCAAGTGGTTTCTTGTTGCCTTGGAATCTTGCAGCAATCTAGAGAGGCAGGGCTAGGGAGTCTTCAGTCTCTTCTCCTGAGCAGAGTCTGTGCCCATGGCTGTGTCTGAGGACCCGAACTGACTCCTCGTATCTCACTCCTGGCCAAATAAGGTTGGCCAGAAGTAGGGTCTCTAAGGCCTGATAATCAGCCAAAAGTCTAAAGTATGTTTGCAGGAAATGATAGGAAATAGGTTTTGAAGTAGGTCCAGAAAACATGGATAAAAGAAGATATTACTTAAAGTGTCAACTGCCATTGTAAGTATCCCAGTATTTTTGTCAGTCACTAGTCTCTTCCAGATGTATTTAAATGTCTCCCCTCCACATGTCTCCTCCAATTCTCCTTCCCAAGAGTACCAGGATGCAAGTTGGATCACAGAGAGAAGAGTTCTCTCTTTCCTTTTTCTTTACCAGAGCTCACCTTCCTTCCCTGTTGTGTAGCTTCACCTGGACGCTGAGTTCTACATTTTGAAGATAACTCTGGAACACAAAAAATAAAACCTAGAAAGGAGGGATTTGTGTAGCTTCACCTGGACGCTGAGTTCTACGTTTTGAAGATAACTCTGGAACACAAAAAATAAAACTTAGAAAGGAGGGATTTTGGCAAAATGGTAGAGATTATAAATTGTGGAGGAGGATTTAGAATCCAAGTTTGACAGAATATGGAACCAAGATCTTAACCATCTTCATTGCTAATTAGTATCTCTAACTATATCACTGCATATCTACATATCTCTTTTTCTCCAACAAATGTGATCACTTCTAGCTTGATAATGTCTATTATCCTTTTTAGAAAATATTTTTGTCCCATCTTTTGAAGTAATACTTTATAGATAGAGTGGATTCCATTTTGAGTGTCAGCTCCTTGAGAACCAACACATGTGTGTTGATTTTAATACTTTTGAAAACAGGTGAGTTTGAGTATCCCCTTTCCAATAGAAGTATGCTAGAACTCATTTGGATTTTGTTGTCTAAGAGTACAGAGACTAATTCAGCAAATCTTCACATTTCAAGATCCACTTAACTCTTTCCTTATTTTAGGAGGTTTCATTTACTACATAAAGGATTTTATTTTCTGACACCTTGAAAGCTGTTGGCAATCATTCTTTTTTTTAACATCAAATAATTTATTTAAATATAAATTTCACATCTTTGTAATTCCTGGGATTAACTCCCCCCACCCTCCCTGATTATTCCCCCTCTGTTCCACCCCCCTCCTCCTGGAGTTGTTTACTTCAATTTGGTTGTTAGCTTTTTTTTTTTTTTTTTTTTTTTTTTTTTTTTTTTTTTTTTTTTACTTTACTTCATAGCTTTTTGTTTATCTTTCCCAAGTCCCATATAATAGTGAAACCATTTGGGTTATCAAAAAGATAATTTTTACTTGTTTCTGCTAATATGATTTCTTCTAGGTGTCCATGTTATCATAAATTCATCTAATTTGTCATTTTTAATTGATGAGTAATATTCCATTGTGTATATGTACCACATCTTTTTCACCCATTCATCTGTTTTGGGACATTTGGGTTGTTTCCATGTCCTTGCAATTATAAATAGTGCTGCGATAAATATGCGGGTGCAGGTGTGCCTTTGTACCCATACTGAGGTCTGTTTTAGGCAGATTCCCAGAAGAGCAATTGCTGGGTCAAGTGATAGTTCCATTTTCATTAGTTTGAGTATCCTCCACACTGCTTTCCATAGTGGATGGAACAGTTTACATTCCCACCAGCAGTGTAAGAGTGTTTCTTTCTCTCCATATCCACGTCAGCACTTGATGTTAATTGTTTTTCTAATGTGGGCCATTCTCACTGGTGTAAGGTGGTATCTCATTGTGGTTTTGATTTGTATTTCCCTTGTTGCTAGTGACATTGAACTATTTTTCATGGCCCTGTTGTCCATTTGTATTTCCTCTTTGGAGAAATGCCTTTTTAGTTCTCCCCATTTTTTGATTGGGTTTCTTGTTTTGTTTTTGTTTAATTGTGTAAGTTCCTTGTGGATCTTCATTATTAAACCCTTATCACTCTTGTGGAGACAATTTTTTTTCCCATTCTGATGGGCTTCTTTTAGTTTTTTCTGTTGTCTCTTTTGCTGTACAAAAGCTTTTTAGTTTGATATAGTCCCATCTGTTTATGTTTTCCTTCATTTATTTGCCATTTGTAGATATTTCTAGAAAGGGGTTTCTGAATTGTAATTCACGGAGGGTTTTGCCCAGGTTCTCTTCTATATATGTTATGGTTTCGGGTCTGACATTTAAGTCTTTTAATCCATTTTGAGTTGGTTTTTGTGCATGGTGTGAGGTTGCTGTCTTGGTCCATTTTTTTGCAGGTTTTAGTCCAATTTTCCCAGCACCATTTATTGAAGAGACTATCTTTGTTCCAATGTAAATTTTTTCCTCCTTTGTCGAAGATTAGTTGACTATACATGTGTGGTTCCATTTCTGGGCACTCAATTCTGTTCAATTGGTCTGCTTGTCTGTTGTTGTACCAGTACCATGCTGTTTTAATTATTATGGCTTTGGAGTATAACTTCAAGTCTGGAATAGTTAGGCCTCCATTCTCTCTTTTTTTGGCTAGGAGACTTTTTGATATTCAAGGTCTTTTGTTATTTCATATGAGCTTCTGTAATTGTTTTTCTATCTCTTTAAAGAATGTTGTTGGAATTTTTATAGGTATTGCATTGAATCTGTAGATTGCTTTGGGTAGGATGGTCATTTTGATGATGTTAATTCTTCCAATCCATGAACAGGGGATTTCTTTCCATTTCCTAATGTCTTCCTCTATCTCTTTTAACAGTGTTTTAAAGGTTTTTTTTTGTAAGTTCTTTCATGTGTTTTGTTAGGTTTATTCCCAGGTATTTAACTCTTTTGGGTGCTATGGTAAATGGGATGACTTTTTAACTTCTTCTTCTTGGCTTTTTGCGTATAGAAAGGCTACTGACTTCTGTGTGTTGATTTTGTAACCAGCTACCTTACTGAACTGTTTTTTTGTTTCAAGAAGTTTTTCTGTAGATTTTTTGGGGTTCTCTATATAAAGAATCATATCATCTACATATAATGATAGCTTCAGTTCCTCTTTTCCTATTTGTATCCCTTTTTATGTCTTTCTTTTGCCTTATTGCCCTGGCTAGAACTTCCAGTACAATAATAAATAGTAGTGGAGAGAGTGGACATCCTTGCTTGGTTCCAGACCTTAAATGGAATGGTTTTAGTTTTTCCCAATTTAAGATGATATTTGCTGTAGGTTTGTCATAGATGGCTTTTATTATATTGAGTTATGTTTCTTTGATCCCCAATTTTTCAAGGGTTTTTATCATAAATGGGTGCTGAATTTTGTCGAATGCTTTCTCTGCATCTATTGATATGGTCTTGTGGCTTTTGTTTTTCTTCTTGTTGATGTAGTGGATTATGTTAATTGTTTTCCAGATGTTGAACCATCCTTGTGCCCCTGGGATAAATCCCACTTGGTCATAGTGAATAATGCTTTTTAAGCATTGTTGGATTCTATTTGCTAGGATTTTGTATAAAATTTTTGCATCCATGTTCATTAGGGAAATTGGTCTATAGTTTTCTTTCTTGGTGCTGTTCTTATTTGGTTTTGGTATGAGTAATGTTTGCTTCATAGATTGTATTTGGGAGCTTTCCTTCTTTCTCAATTTTTTGGAAGAATTTTAGTAGAGTAGGTGTTATTTCCTCTTTAAATGTCTTATAGAATTCATTTGTAAAGCCATCTGGTCCTGGGCTCTTGTTTTTAAGGAGGGTTTTTATGACTGCTTCAATTTCACTACTTGTGATTGGATTATTCAGGTTTTCTATTTCTTCTTTTTTCAATTTTGGGTGGTTGTATTTTTCCAAGAATCCGTCCATCTCATTCAAGTTGCTGTATTTGTTTCCATATAGGTGTTCATAGTAGTCTCTGATTATCCTGTGGATTTCTTTTGTGTCCATTGTAATTTCTCCTTTTTCATTTGTGATTCTGTTTGGGTGTTCTCTCTTCTTTTCTTTGTGAGCTTTGCAAGAGATTTATCAATTTTATTTATTTTTTCAAAGAACCAGCTCTTCGTTTTTTTGATCTTCTAGATAGTCTAGATCTTCTAGATAGTTTATTTATTTCTTCTTTGATTTTTATTATTTCTTGTCTTCTGCTAGGTTTTGGCTTTTCCTATTGTTCTTTTTCTAGTTTTTCAAGTTGGGAGATGAGATTTTTTTCTTTGTATAGCTTCTTCTTTTTTTTTTTGATATGGACCTGTATTACTATGAACCTTCCTCTTAAATATGCTTTTGCTGAGTCCCAGACATTTTGAAAAGTTATGTCTTCTTTTTCATTCATTTTGAAGTAGTTTTTAATTTCTTCTTTAATTTCTTCAATTACCCATTCTTAGTTTAGTAGCATATTGTTTAATCTCCAAGTATTGGCCACTCTTCTTGCTTTCTCTTCATTGTTAATTTCTAGTTTGATGCATTTCTGATATGAGAAAAAGGTTGGTATAATTTTAATTTTTGTATATTTATTCAAATTTGTCTTGTGTCCTAACATGTGGTCAATTTTAGAAAAGGATCCTTATGCATCTGAAAAGAATATGTATTCTTTTCCTTGGGGGTACAATGGCCTTTTTTTTTTTTTTTTTTTTTTTTTTTTTTACAAACAACGAGATAAAGAGGATAAAACATCTCTGAGGTCATGAGAGTGGTCAATTATCGAACCCTAGTTACTCTTCAGTTTCAAAGACCTAGAATACTTCCAAGATAGCATCTTCTGGCTGCCCTTTTATCTTCTTCCTAGGCCCAGATGTGGTCCACTCACACATACATGTATCCACCAGGCCCAGGTATGTAGTATTGTGGGGGAGGTAGGTTTGCACAATACCACAGTTGCTGGTCATAGAGGCAAATGGTGGAAAAAGTCTAGGCAATTCATTGACCTTACAGTGTGTATGAATATTTCCCCCCACACTTCCAGTTTTGTTTTCTACTGCTTACTCTGAAACTTCTAAGATGTATAACAACACCTACAGACTCCTAGCATTGCCATTTAACTTGTGCTCTCCCAGATAGCAAAGGTTTTCCTGCATGATCCACAATACAAAGCAGAACTCATGGTACATCAGTTTTGAGGTTGATTTGGACTTTGACTTGGATTGTGGATGGTCTGTCTCTTCCTCTAAAACAAGTTGTGAAGAATTGTATCTACCAATAACTATTTAGTGAACTTAGAAATATTTACTTCAAGCCTAGTGTAGTATTGAGTTGGCAGCAGCCTAGGCTAGCAACTTCACTGCAGCTTCTTGAGTCAGACTCACTCAACTAAAATCTTCCGTATTTCTCCTAGAAGCTGTGATATAATAAACATTTTCTTGCCTTAAATTGTTAGATTTGGGAACAGTTGTTAAGCAGCAGTAGATAAACATGTGTACTACCTGCTCATCTCTGTGTTTATTTGTTTTGCAATCGACCTGAATGAGTTTATTCCATATCTTTCAGAGATGATTGCCTTGTGCCTATAGACAAGCATTTGGTCTGTCATAAACGGCATCTCTTCCTCCAGTTATAATTATCCTTATTTTGTTTCCTTGTTATACTGCTTTTACATGTTAAAGTCAAGCATATTTAACCTACTTTTAATTTATTTAGAATTCCTATAATATAGTATTATATATATACAATATATATAACTTGACATGGTAAAATTTTATTTGTTAAGTGTAATAGTATAATACCCGGTTTAATAAGAAATATCAGGAATTTAATTGAAGGGTTTTTTTTTGTACGTTTGTTTGTTTTTGAGAGTAGGTCTTGCTATTTTTGCCTGTGGAATCGCAGGTTCACGTTGCCCGGGGTACATAGCTGGGATAAAAGGCACGCACCACCACATCCAGCTATATTGTTTAGGAACTAGGTTTAGCTACGTTGCCCCAAGCAGGACTCGAACCACGAACCCTGACCCTGGCCGCGGCTTCTTAGGTTGCCGCATACAGGTCTGTGCCACCATGCCCAGCGAATTTATTTGGTTTAATCAAATATAATTTAGCTTGTTCTCAGGTAATAGTTGCATGTTTTTACTCGTTTCACTTGATCCACTGAAAGATCTTCAATTCATGATATGCTATGGGGGAAAAAAAGTTTTTTTGAAAAACAAATATCTGAATAATTTTTTATTTATTAATAAATGTACATCACATAATCATTCTTTTACTTCTCAAATACCCTGAACTAGTTTAATATTTAGCAGAGCACATATATATATATATATATATATATGTATATATATGTATATATATATATATATGTATATATATATATATATATATATATATATGCCTATATATGTATATGTATGTATTTGACCCTGTTGTATAAATCCTGATGACTTCTATTTCTTTAATAAAATATTAATATTAAATCATCAATTATTCTATTATACTCACAAAAGACTCTCAATACATGTTTCAATATGGGAAGCAATTTTTCACATAATAGATTGTTTTAATAGAGCTCAATTTCACATATTTTAATTTCACCATATATTGGGGGGAATTTTCTAAATTTTTAAAACAAATATCTGCTTTATTATTATTATTATTTTACATCATTTCAGTCCCTGGGGGTCACCCACCACCTCCCCTTCCCACCCGCTCCAGCTGGTTCCCACTCTCCCCTTGTGCATTTTCATTTGGTTGACCATATATTAGTGAAACCATTTGGTTTCTGTCCCTTTCTATCTGGCTCGTTTCTGCTAGAATGATTTCTTCTAGGTACATCCAGGTGTCTATAAATTCATCAAATTTGTCATTTTTGATTGATGAGTAATACTCCATTGTGTATATATACCACATCTTTTCCATCCACTCATCTGTTCTGGGACATTTGGGTTGTTTCCATGACCTTGCAATTATAAATAGTGCTGCAATAAACATCCGAGCACAGGTGTCCTTTTGTACCCACATTGAGGTCTCCTTTGGGTAGATTCCCAGAAGTGCCACTGCTGGGTCCAATGGTAATTCCATTTTCATGAGTTTGAGGGTCCTCCATACTGCTTTCCATAGTGGCTGGACGAGTTTACATTCCCACCAGCAGTGTAAGAGTGTTTCTTTCTCTCCACATCCACGC